>SNQJ01S0021562.1:46394-59894 GCA_010110895.2 Picea sitchensis
GTGGGGGGGGGGGTTGTTTTTGAATCTTTAGAGCTTACAAATCTACCCTTGTTATCTCTATATCTATGCATAAAATGGAAATTTGAGTCTTAACTGAATTGAAATCCTAATTCTATCTAGAAGGTAAGAAGGCAACCTAGCTTCGGAGAACCCCACTCTAGTGGTTGCCTGGCTCTTCACTCACGTCTTAAAATTTTTATCCTCCTCCCTCAAGCAACCTTTAAAAGCATTAAAAATTTATACAAATAATCTAAGCTAAAAATTACTTTCTATCATTTTCAACTCCTTGGCAACGGAGCCAAAATGTTGTGTTGTTTATATGTTTAGTGTAATGCACTCATTAATTATCAATCCAGGATTCGTAATCAACAGAGTTACAAGACACCAGTAAGAAAGGTAATTCTAATGTCAGGAGTATAGAGCTATTCTCAATTATGTATGCTGGAAACAAAACAAAATAGCAAACTTAAATGCACTTGGTTGTCTTTCACAAAGAGGCTATCTACTCCATTATGGCACATGCAAGTATGAGATGGAGTTGGTTTGATAGATCAACTCTGCTATCTGACCCAGAAAACTAACCATGCAATCCACATTTCTGAAAGGAAAATCACATATCAATCATCAAGACATAGCATGGGTAGTTCAACAGTCAATATACTGAGTATGCTGTGGTTCACAATGTGCTGTTGTGAACTTCACTAGTTCTCCTCCAGATATGTATGACTACTGCTGCCAACATTCATGTCTATGAAGCAAAATCAAATTCAAAAAAATAGAGCATATGCAAAAACAGAGCAAGTACAGATCTTTAAGTAATGGAAATCATATTCTAAGCTACACTGCTATCATCTAAGAGAATTAAAGCTTCAGCTAATTTAACATTTACACTATTAAAAACAAATTCTAATACTAATCTATGAAGATGCTGACCTTTGATGGGTAGTGGGCCCTTGCCGCTTCAACAGGTCAACTACTGAAGTCTACGGTAAGCTTGTTTTCAACCCATGCATTACTCTCACTCAAATCTCAAAACATAAAATCAAACTTTTGTTAACAACTCAACTCATATTTGATCATAAGCAATCAAGACATGGAGATAAATGATGTCTTTCTATTAATCTTCACTCAGAATATGTTCTGCAATATAACACACTGCTTCACATGCTATAATATTCTAACTTTCTCCACACTTCCACCATCCTTTCCATGGCTATTTAACAATCTTAGTCATGAAACACAAGGGGGTGAAATGATTTGCAAATCAGTCAAATGTTTAAATTTAATTATTTGGTTACATCTATTAGCTTCATCCTCATGACACGAAGTGCATGAGGATGAGGCAATCAACAAACTATTCTAACATAGCCTGGCTAAAGCAAGTAAACATCCAATAATTGTCTTGGACGTGATCTAGAATAAACTTGGTACATTCGAATCTCTATATTAGTACTGGATCACGACAGGTAGATGGTATCGGATCACGACAGTGCACAAATGGTGGTACTAGATCATGACAGTGTGCAAATGGTGGTACCAGATCAGGACAGTCCACGACCGTTGGTACCAGATCGCAACAGGTGAGATTCAATACCGAATGTGCTTGGTACCAGATTCAGACAGTGGCAGTCTTGGTGCGCAAGTACCAGATAGTTGAGTTGGTAAAGGTCAAAGATTATACATGGAAAATTGAAGCATTAGTACATGAAATGTTTAATTTCCTAGCTCAATAAACCAAAACATGCATGAATTAATCACACTTTACCGTATGACCTTATCAATGGTTAATGGTAGCGTTCTTGTCATTTTCCCAAGCTTAGGTAAGCCAAAAAGGTATAGATGAGGAGTATAATAGGGTAGTGGGGATGTTAATTTTGGGTCTCAACATTCCCCCATGCCAAAATCATTGCATGTCCTCATGCAACTGAAAACAAACCCAAAATTTCTTCAAAATTTAAGACTGCATTCTCCACTTCGGTGGATCAATGATGTTGATGGCTGAGGCCTCTTCTTTCAACTCCCTTTTGATGACCCTAACGTATTGTAGGAGTCGTAGTACCTTCTTGAGCTTGTTAGAAGTTTCTTCATGGTCATCTTGAAGTTGTTGGCTAGTTGCTTTCAATTGCTCGTTTTCCTTTTTGATATACCTGTCTAATAGTTGGTATTCCTTTACTTCTTGTTTGAGTTCCTGATTTTGTTTTTGCAGTTCCCCAATATTTTTCTTCATTTGTTCTTTTGTCAAGGTCTTTGTTGACTCCATCATTACTGGCTGGATGCATTCCCTATCTTCGACTTCCTCCCTCATCCCACATAAGGTAATAGTGGCTTGTTCCTCAGTCAAACTAGGGATGTCATCCTGGACTGATAAGTCTTCGGAAGGAGAGGTAAGATCGATTGGATCTTCCTGTGTATAAGGACTGACAATTGTTTTTCCCTTCTTTGCCATGCTCCTTGTGGTTCTTTTACAAGGAGGTATTGGATCAGGGGTGCTCACAGGCTTCCTTTTCTTCTTTTCTATTTGTGAAATGGTGACAAGGGTCTGTTCTATAGACTGTTTACTTTTAGTTTCTGAGCTATGCTTCCCTTTCTTCATAGTTTTTGTCTGATAGTCCTTCTCCTCAAGTGCCATTGTTGAAGTTTCCTCTACTAACTTGGTTTAATCTTTTGATTCGTAACTTTTAAAAGTCTTATTGACTGTGGGAGAGGACCTTGCTTGTCTACTAGCTTTTTCATGTTGCCTCACTATCCTGGAAGATGATGGAGTTGCCTTATCCTTGTTGCCCTTTTTATTTTGAGGTTCCTTATTTTTCTTTGGAGCATGCTGGGCTTCCTCCACAGGTTTGTTTTCTGTGGGAAGGTGTTGAGTGATAATGGTTTTCCATCTAATCCTCTACTTCCTAAGTTCATGTAAAACTAACATTTTAATGAGACCTTGATGGTAAATGTTAGTCTTCTCAGTTTTGGACAGGGATTTAACACCTCTTACCATTTTGTTCAAACTCATCCATAGAAAATATGGGAAATCAATTTCAGGGCCTCCTTCAAAGTGTAATAGAAGCCTAAGATGATATATGAAGGTCACAACATACCTTCCCTCACAAGTGATGAATCGTTGAAGACTAGTAATCATTGGATGATATTCTTCCTTGATATAGTTCCTAGGGATCCCCTTTTTCCAATTGGGGTGTTGATGGTCTTCTTTCAAAAATCGCTGGCACATCTCCTTGTTGATTCCTACACCTTTGAAGTATTTGGATCCTCTCTTAGGTAATCTCGTGACCTCCCTTAAGGTTGCTTCATTGATTGTCAGTTGTAGATTGCCTATATGTGCAATCTCTACATCGTAACCCTGAATAAATTCGTGAGATATCTTCTCATGCCAGCCTATGAATTTTTCCAGAAATGGAATCCATCCCGATCTAGCATATTTTTCTTGACATAATTGGAACTCTTCGGTTTCTCTATAAATTTGGAAGACCAGTTCGTGTCTACTAATGACCATCGTTATAAGTTGTGAGAAAAGGATCGGGCTATAACACAAGGGTTTAGTCAATTGATCAGGGTAAGGGTTTGGTACCGGAGAGGAGTAGGCCTGGGACTGGAGAAATCTCACGACAAGGGGAATATGGTGATGGTGTTGATAATGTGAATGGTAAGTTTAAGTAAGGATGTCACAAGGAAATTTTATGACAAGGTGAGGCTTATCTGGATGGCTTCGCCACCCAGATAAGCCATTTCATTTCTACACGTTACTGTAATGATGAGGAGAAGACGTTGGGTGTAAAAGCATCATTTTGGGATAGGTGATTGGACTTTCGGGTGGTGAATTTGATGTTGGATCATGGTTCATGACATAAGATAGGTTCATGAATTGCTTAAGGACGAAATATATTCGTGGCTTATCATTACTAGATATGCTTCATATTNAAAGCATCATTTTGGGATAGGTGATTGGACTTTCGGGTGGTGAATTTGATGTTGGATCATGGTTCATGACATAAGATAGGTTCATGAATTGCTTAAGGACGAAATATATTCGTGGCTTATCATTACTAGATATGCTTCATATTTTGATGTGATTTTTCCCTTAACCATGTTCGAGCGCTATGAGAGGATTGGTTAAGTTTAGGCATATGGGTATGAGGGATAGGTGCATGGTTTTAATACTAAGGTCATAAGATCTAGTATATATTTTCATACTTATTGTAGTTTTATGAGCATATGAAAATAAATACCATGTTACCTTTGCTTTTACCTTTGTATGATCAATACCCATAGCATGTGTGGCTTCTTGTAAATTTTCAGAATTCATCCTTTTAGACTGAAGTTTCTTGAAAACTTGGTACGGTAATATCCTGTACTTCTTTTATTCTGTGCTTTTCTTCTTTTGTATTTGGTTCTGCAGGGTGATCATGTGAGTTTGAAAAAGAGTTATGAAGGATCTCTTTGACCTTCCTCCGTGCCAAAGATGTTGTATATCTGTATGCAAGAAGATTCAACATTTTATATCATAATGGAGAAAAGATGATAAGAGCAAAAAAAACCAATCAAATTCCAGGAGTACATTTATCACCTAACATATAATCTGATACCTAAAAAGTGAAATTGCCCTTCTTTTGATGGATTATTGACAAAGGGAGCATTCAACAGTGAAACAAAGGAATATTTATATGTTTTCCAGAAGAAAATATCCCACCTAACTTGCTTAAGAGATTTACTATCATTGGATGTTATAGATAAATTTCACAGTATAAATAGATTAGATTCCCTAGTTAGGGCTCCACTCTTAAGAAGTTTCCTTCTTAGGTAATGTAGTCTTTAGATACAAACCGGTAAGTTGACTTAGGGTGATTCTCAAATGGACATTTGCTTGAAATAATTATGTTGCTGATTAATTTGGAGTTTATATCTCATGAAAGCCAATAGTGACTTTTTTTTTTGGATGATAAAAGTGAATTTTTCAATCAGACAAGTATAGATGAGACATTTCTCAACCAGAACCCACTGCTAGCAAGCCTGTTCAGTACTCTGATGTGGTAGTTGTGATAATTAGTGAGAGGTGCCTTCCCCAGGCAGAATTCCCCATTGCCAACAGGCCTATTCATTACCCTGATGGGTTTTCCTAGTCATACCACAGACTGGTACCCGCTGCCAGCAGACCTATTCAGTATCCCGACATGCTAGTCTCTTAAACCCTTTTTCCATCAGAGGATTCTTGTCCATAGTCACCTATTTTGGTTTTGATTAAAGAGTGCTTTTCACGGTGATAGGGGAGGCTCGTCTGAAAACCTTTTTACAGGCTGGGATGGTATTGGGTTGGAAGGCATATACTCTTCTTTTGAATGTCTTTTAAAGATTTGTCTGAAGGAAAAATAAACTTTTTATGCACATTATTTCTTTAGAGTGATCCAGATGTATAATTTTGTCTAAATTTGTCCATAAGATAATTTGTCCATGATGAATTAAGACTCTAAATACAAAAAATAAATCCTAAGGCTAACTAGTAATCAAAGAGCACACCGAAATTCAAACAGCAAATATGCACACAAATGGGGTAAAGTGGCTGAAAGTGGCCTCCCTCCCTAAAGAAGGTATGTATCGCCCAAGAGGGGCCTGAGACATATTGGAGGTAACATAATCAGTTATAAGGGCCCTCATGGGCTTAACAACCAGTCAGTCAGATCCCCACAGAGAGGTAATCCTCCATAAAGGCTGTGTGTTGTCCGACCCTTATCTGACCCAGGGTACCTACAGAATAACCCTTGCAAGTAACCTATGTGGCACATAAGTCAAGCAACTAAGCAACCAATGTATAACCAATGCATAGGCGAGCAATCATAAGTCAGGTCCACCGTATGGGGACGGTAGTAAAGCCCGAAACCTTGAAATCATTGCCTCTCATGGAGGTAAGGGAACTAGCAAGATCCCCAGAAATATCTTTGATGCTAAGAAGGTATCGGGGGGATATCCCTTCAACTAACCTCGCACGACCTGGTGATTAACTCCAGTGTGAGCGGAGCCTCCTGATATTACCAATTATATAATGGATTTCTCCACTCCCTTTGTCAGACATAAATGTTGATTTAATTGCCTTTGAGAAGTTTACTCACAAAATCCTATTCCAAGGCACTAAATCCTAAGCCAGTTTGTGCACCCTAGAAAATAAAATCATGACTAATCAATTTTAAATTATAGCATTAATTTTAGTGGCCGTGCTTACTAAAAAATGTATGGTAGTGAAACTCATGATGTTATGATTCAACAAGAAAAGTAAATATGAATATAATGCAAAGTCCTAACTTCAATTTTCAATGAATGATATGCTTCTTAAAACAAATGTAATTTTCAATTTCAACTCTGCAATTCTGAAGTAAAAATGCAATATTTCATTGCATGCACTAAGCTAATGACAAAGACTCAAAAGATCAAAATGCCAAGCAATGAAAAATGCCTAATATTTTTGTATTTTCAATATAAGAAAAATGAAAATGCATGGACTGAACAACAAATTGATATATAAAACTCTACTGTGTATAGAAACATGCAACTCAAGTAGGATACCAAGCAGCAAGACACCCATCCTAATGTACAAGGACAATCAAAATGAAAAGGTTATGTGAAAGACTCCGTCCAAAAATTCAACCCTAGACGGGTTTCCTGTCATCCCACAGGCACTTAATAGTCACTACAGAGACCCAAGAAGACTTAGCAAACATCAAATCCCACCCAACAACCACCAATCCCAGTCAATAATCACAAGAGATTGATGTACGCAACTATTCAAGGAAACAGAGCGTATGTACGCAGCTTGCATAGGGACAAGCTACATATATACACGACTGTCAAGCCAAAAACCGCGTATATGTTTCAAAAACAAAGCCAGGAAAGGGAGAAGGCTGAAAAACTCAGACCTAGAGTGAACAAGGGCCATCAAGCAATGATACGACAATAAACACAATAGGAATGAGAGAAATCTAAGGAGAAAAGTACTCCAAACCCTAAGAAAGAAGATTCAATCTCCAATATGGTCGGCAATTCTGTTACGAGGAAAATCTCTCTATGGCTAGGGTAAACCATAAAAAATGGAAATGACTACAGAAATCAACTCTATTCTCAAGTATGGTATGTAAACAAATATGCTAATGAGACAAGATAAAAGGCCTACGTCATCCAGTCGTTCGATGAAGTCCATCGTTGAGCACTTGACCCAAAGCAATATACCTGCAACTAGTCCTCAACAACCAAGCAAAGCAAGCATATGGTGATAATATATGATGTTAACACATTCAATAGCATAATCCATTAATAAACATGACAAATACACCCATGGAATAATAATTCAAATATTTGCAAGATATCAATTGGATGGGAAAATAGTATTTCTATTAATATATGATCAACATAAGTGAGAATGTTACAAAATTTCGTGTTGGCACAGTTCGGAACTGAGAAACTAATTTCCTTCCAGCTGGGCCTCCACCACTTCAATCCTCCACCAAAGGCAATATCATAGAAGAGAGACAATAAATTTCTCAATCAAATAAGGGAATAGCTTGGGGGCTGAACACTGTGTTCACACTTAAAGGAAAAAGGGATGCAGACTCAATATGAAGTAAATAATTTCTCCAGTGTAACTTTGCTATCAAAGTTGAATTCTTTCTCCTCTTTTCCATAGCTCAGAATTGGCCCATTTATAGCCTTCAAATGGAACTGAAGGGCAGAGTTGGAACATTTCCAGTATATGGAAGGACAAGGATCACAGATCTCTTGTCGTGACATGGAAACCCAACTCCATTTTTCATTTTTGGGCAAAAATCCTGATGTACGCGGGTTGTAGTGGTGCAACCTATGTATACACATGTTGTATAGTAGGCAAGGTGCGTACATGTGAAAAAATATATATTTTTAGATATGGGATTTACAAACATGGATGATAAGTCTGCATAGGGAAATGGAAAAAAGGCCTTCTATGCAATATTGCATAGGGTGAGCCAAATATTGCTATAAAACCTACCTCTTTTCATTCTTGTGCATAGTCATGCCCTTAGCTAATACAAATTTACACTGCTTTAGCACAACCATGATATTTTGAATTTGCTTGTGTCATTCCACTTCTTCCATGACTTCTTTTATTTTACAAGGGGGTTTACACTAGTAGGAAGTTATTTTCGGTTATGTCAGGTCAAGTAGGCTAATCTCACCTACTTCCATAAGGCCTCTAGACATGGAGGATTTTACTCCCAATGCCAGATCCTTCATTTAATCAACACTTTTAATTAACAAAGGCTTCATTAAGCCCAATTTTGTAGGCAACCTTGTAACCTATTCAGTTCATTCACATTGAAGTCTTTCTATTAGCACCTATCATCATAATCCCACTCCTACAGGAGTGGCTATCATTTACCAAAGAAATGATAGGCTTCTTCTACCACAGTCTAGCATGATTCAATCTTGTTGGGTAAAAATCCCAACTGAATTTTAATATGCATCCTTCTCCTCAAGGAAATTATGCAGATAGTTTCCGTACAACATTAATATTCTCAACAGGCTCATCTTAGCCTTGGTAAACTAGTCTTATGACTGTTCTCTAGCCCATTCAGGCCCGTGTTTGAATCATGCTTTGCTAGATAAGGTAGGGAAGGTTTCCCTCTCCCTTAGAGTCCTATAAAAAAGAAAAATAATCACTTGACTCTTTCGTGAGCCCAAGCAGTCCAAGTGTTGTTTCCCACTCTGATACCAATTTGTAACACACCCGGCCCCTAAGTACCCTTTTTAGGGGCATCAAAATTTCACTTTCCTTAATCATCTCAAATCCTCCTTCTGGGACATCCATCCTCTTCTTCTCATTAAGAGCTATCTAACAATTGCTACCTTGATCGAATCCGAGCTCTGTATTGGGGGTTTCTCCCTTCCAAACGTCTTTAGGTATTATTGGTCAAGGGCCACGTGGGTCCATCTCATTCTTACCATCCTAAGTTCCCTGAAGTCCCGAAGTTTTCCTAGCGCGCTTGCATGTATGGTGGAAATCCATCCATTGTTAAATCTAATGGTGGAACTGCATCCTTGTTTAACACACAGGTTTACAAGAATTCGATGTTCGACACTTCGATGTTGAACGCCCCTTTTTCTTTCTCTGTGCATGTACTCCAGAGTCTTGAAATATTGAACTCCCGAAGGACCCCAAAAACTTGCCACGTGGCTTTGACCTTCAGCCCTTTTGGATTATCTAGGATACTAAACCCCAAACCTCCAGAGTTCTAAAGCCTTGGACTCCTGAAGGGTCCACCCTTACACATGATAACACATTAAGGGCAGAGGCAAGGATAGGTGGGTCCCAATTACTCCACCCGCTATTAGGCCAAGCGAGTATGTGTCAGGGGGATTGACACATGACACGATAGATATGACACATGACCCCATCAATGGGTGACACGTATCACATTCTAATGGGCACATAGGGTCCGTGAAAAGTATAAATCAAGGTGACACATGGCACATCGAACATGGCTCCACATCACCTTGGGTGGCATCAACATGCCATGCCACTTATGGACTAACAACCTTCCAATGCCCCTTATATCCCACGATCGAGTTGGGTCCACATCGACCCAAATATTTACGACCTTCATTGCTTCGTGACTTTGGCTTTCGGGGATTTGGCTGTGTAATTTCCATTTTTCTCCTGGTGTGGTCAATACTGGACTGACCACAGTCTAGATCAAATGGTCAAGAGAGGCCTCAAAGCTTCTTCAGATCGACGGTCCTCGTCACTTACTGAGTTCGGCGTTTGGGGGTTCCACCCATTTAACACCCCCTTAATCCTGGAGTGGTCAATGCCAGACTGACCATGACGTAGATCCAATGGAAGAGTTTTGGCAGAATATAAGGTTGACACGTGGCCTAATCAACTAGTGACATTTGTTAAGGTCTATTTGACCCCTAAGGTCTGTGAAGGTCCTGAATCATGGTGACACGTGGCACACCTACTATGGGTACATGTTACCATATGTGACATCAACGCACCACGTCACTCTAGCTTTCAACGCTCTGATGATATTCTCATTCACCATCATGTCGAACCTCCCGGAGTAGGACTTCGATGGAGTAATTTATTCTAATCCTTCCACTATTTGATCGGACGTTTGGGAGAGGTTCTCAATGGAATCCCTAGATCAATGACTCATATTACTTCACAACTCCAACATTCAGGGGTTTTGGTGTTTTAACACCTATGTTCTCCTAAAGTTGTCAATGTTGGATTGACCATGACGTAGATCAAACTGTCAGGGGAGATCCTAAATGTCCTCGGATATACGTCCCGCATTAATTCATGACTGAGAAGTTGATCGGGGTTCAACAAGGGGATGGATCCCACGACAAGGGTAAATTACCACCAATTGTCAGTCAACCATCAAGTTACTGGTTCGATAGTTCACCTTCGACGCATTTGGATGTTGCAATGTTCATTCACTCCAGAGGTTTGGACTCCTGGAGTCTCGAACAACTTATCTCTTGTTTTGAATGTAGTGAAGGGTCCCAAGGTCCTAGTCCTATGGAACTCTGTCGAGCTCCAGGGGCTACACTCCTAACGCTTAGACAAAATTTGGTTAAATCCGTGGGTGTGAGCCCGTGGTTATTTGGACAACTGGTTTGAAGGAAGCACCTTTCATTCACAGAACTCAAGTTATAAAATAGGGAAAGGTGATTCGAGGGATCGACCGGACCGAAATGGTCTTGTAGAGTCTATCCCAACTCTTTACTTGTGGAATTGATACATGATTAATCCCTTTGAGGAATCTTCTAACCAATACAGAGGCCAAAGCCTTCTGTCCCAAATTCATTTAGAAACCCATTACTGATAGTTTTCCATTTCTAGGTAGAAGTAAGCAAAAAACCATTGACAGGGGATAATGGTCAAACTCTACCTCAAAATAGTCAGTCGACTAGACCACCAGAGTCACAATTATCTAACATCCAAACAAGATACACTAATATTCCATAATCACTATATATCAAGGATGTATTTGTATAGATAAAATACAAGCATTCAATCAGACATTTAAATTTAAGTTAACAGAGTCTATGGAATACTTATCTATTATAGTTAATAGTCGACAAACTAACTGTGGGTGTTCACCTCTCCACCCAACCGTAGGATCAGAGGTATTCATTCTTAGCACTCCAGACACCCCCATTCCAAGCCATGATATCACTAGGGAAATTTTGCAGTTTCTCATAGATTCTTTCTCCATCACAACCTCTGTGATGTTTATCATATGTTCCCTCAACATCAAGCTTGCGACCTTCTTCTTATGTCAGGTTTTATGGGTTCTCTCGAGTAACGAGAGAAAATTATTCTTTTCCTTTCTTCCTCTTAGCATATCTGGGTCACATGCCCCCTGTGGGCATGGTCTCCTTCTTGTTTTCTTTTGTGTGCATTATTGCACACCTTTTTCCCTCCCCGTGAAGGTTCTGGACCTACCCTCTTCCTTTTGTTAGAAGGAACTCGGGTCAATTTGGGCCTGCAGGAAAAACCACCCTCTGGGGTACTTCGAGCTAACAATTTTATATCCCTTCAGCCAAACCCTCCATGCTTCCATTCATTAGGGTAGTTGATTGTTCAACCATCAATCCTTTTCTCATTAACTGATTTTTCCTTGGAATCAGGATGAGGCTTATTATTTCAACAAAGAGAATTTGGGGTCATTTTGACATAATGAATCCTCTCTATTGTTCCCTCACTATTTCCCCTAGTGATATTCATGGCCAATACTTCAAGGATTCACCCCCACAGTTAGTTATTGGAAATCTAAACAATAATACATTTGCATTGTTCTTGTGCTGTAACATGGTGATCATAATTAATGATTAATTACAAGCTGGGGGAAACAAGGGTGTTACATATTTGTTGCACTTATAATTTCTATGGTTGGACACCCCCATTCCAAAACATTATACCATTAGGGAAACTTGGATTTCTCTCAAGAAATTCTAGGTTGGGCATAAAGGCCACTCTCCTTCAATGATAGTCAACAACATGAATCCCCTTTACCCACTAAGACCAAGGCCACCATGAATCTCTCAGGTGCCTTCCTAGGTGCCTATCTTAGAACAAGGGAGTCCCTTCACCACCACCATAGTCCCTCAATGACTTCCCCTCTCAATTTTATCCCCTCACTTAGCCTGTACCAAATTCATGGCCCTCTATGCTCAAGTTGGGTCTACGTTTTTCTATGCTAGAATCCAACATCAAGCTCACTTATAATCTCTCTCTCTTCCTATGGACTCTCTTATCCTTTCAACTCATGCCCTCTCATGCATGGTTCATGTACTTCTTCTTTTGGGAAATTCCCTTCTCTCCCTCGATTTTATTCTCTTGATTCTCTCTTAATCCTCTAAGGATGATCCCCCAAAATGATGTGGTACTTAACTGTACTTCTAAATGTCAATTTTTTATTGTTATAGCATCTCCCTTATACTTTCATGAAGGAGGGTAATTAAATACTCAACCAGTGGGCCTCTCCTTATTAACTTTCTTTTGGGTTGTGGAAAATGGAGGAAAATACACTTCAATGAATTTATGAACTAAGGCTCTTTTGGGTGAAGGTTAGATAATTGAGTAGGCAAGATAATCCCTAAATCCCCCTCACTAGTTTCCACCTATGGTATCATGGTCCATACTATTGTGCCTCCTTAGTCAGTTGTTTGAAATTTCTTTATTAAATAAAAACACATTTACATTGTTTTTAAAGTTTCAAATATCCATGTCGTGACTCACAACAATATTAAGTCATAGTCATAATTACAAACTGGGGAAAATAGGGTGTTACAATTGTTTTATTAGATGATATTATTTCGTTAATTATGCAATTTATATTTTTAATATAGATTGAATTTTTAAATGTTTATCTAACAATAGTTTCCTCTTGAATTTTAAAAATATTCTTGATGCAATTGGGTATATAGATGTCAATTTGTTGACTTTTGGAATTGATATTTATTTTTGTTTTAATTGATTAATTTTAATTAATAAGATTTACTTTTTTTTCTTAAGTAAGTAATTGATATACTTTTTTTTCTTTTGAGAAAAAAAACTTTATATTCATAGGGAAAATGAATATACATATTCCAGTCTTGCCCAAGATGGTAGACTATTATAGGTACTGTTATCGCACGGTTTGTATGAGAGGTTAAGATAGCTTGAGTCAGGGCTTGAAACCGTCGTAACAGGAGCTTCCCCACCCACTGTCACCTCGATGGGGGGCTCTTTCTATTTAGGAGGGCTAGTCCGAGGGAGACGTCCCTATGTAATCTGGGTTTAAGAAGGGCTAAGGATGATGGATCAAGACAATAGGTTCCCTTTCACAAATTACAGCCAAGTGTGAGATAGTCAAGGAGAAGGATCCACTGATGATGCACCTGTTTAAGAGACAAGACAAAGAAAACTAGAAATGTGCTTGCAGTGGGTTAGTACTTCATGAAATTAATGACTATCTTCCA
>SNQJ01S0021562.1:75699-93051 GCA_010110895.2 Picea sitchensis
GGGAAAGAAGCAGGAGAATAGAAGGTTGTACTGTGACAATGAGAGTGCAATTCATCTTGCAGAGAACTCAACATTCCATTCGAAGACTAAGCATATACAGTTGAGGTACCACTTCATACGATCCACCTTGGAGGATGGACATTTGAAGTTGGAAAAGATACACACTAGCCAGAATCCCGTAGATATGTTAACAAAGGGAGTAACCAAAGAGAAACTGAGTGCCTGCTTAGTTTCAATTGGTTTTCAAGAATGAAGACGAAGATGAGAAATTTTCCAGGTCCAAGAAGGTTCAGAGTCCAGCATATACAACAACGGTGGATTTGTTGAGATCAGTCTCCAAGTGGTAGATTGTTGGTTGTGGAGCCTGATTATGTTCCTGATTAAGAGGTCCTTGCTTTCAACCATGTTTATACCCCATGAAGACTTTACACCCCAGAAGTATGTACACTCTTCCACATGGGGGAGTGCAGAGGGGGAGGGTACCCCCTCTGNAGGAAAAATTGCCTTGTAAAAGTATATTGTAATTTCATTGTAAATCTGTACCGTTCATTATAAGGTCACAGATCTAACGGTAGAAATTATGTTAGGTTTTTTTTCCCTAGAAGGCAACCCTCTGTTATGAGGGAAATGTATTGCGACTATGCAGGATTGGGAGTATTGTATTCTGAGAGAAAGAAGAGGAAGTTACAATGGGTTTTGTTGTAGGTTGTATCCCTTCATTTGGTGGATAATAATAAAGGAAGGACCTGGCAATTTCTCTGGTGGACATAACCCACACTGGGTGAACCATGTAAATCTGTGTCTCTCTTGTATTGTGTATCTTCTATGTTTTGTTTCCACATTTGTTTTATTTTATTGCTCCGCGGTCCTGTTTTTCTAACACGGGGGAGGAAGAAGAGCCGACGTAGCAATCACATAAATGGTTGGATTCAAGTTTGATACACCGAAAGTAACCCCTGCACGAGACTTTGGAGGGTCTGAACTACCAACACCATAAATCACATTAACCATTCTTTCCCTGGGACCAAAATGAAAAGGAATGGAGTAATAGTCTTCCTACTTGTGAAAAACACTTATGAGGGGAGGAATTTCCTCAGAATTGATTGAATCCCAAAACTATTCCATTTCCATATGGGAGGGGAAACCAAGGAGATTCAAGAAGGATGACGAGCTAACTCTGACTGGTGAGCTCCAAGAGAGGGAGGAGAAAACAACGTCGGAAAATAAAATGAGTTAGGACGAGGACATTGAGGGGGATAGAACCTCCAGGAGGATTGAAAAACGATTAAGGGAGAGGAAACTATGGAACAATCATGAAGGGAGGAGAGGACAAAAGACATAAAAATAGTTGGTTGGCACATGGGATGGGAATAGAAAGAGAATGCGTGGGCCGCTAGAGACTATAGAAGAAACTGCCAAAAACATAACGAAGGGAAAAACCAAGGATTAAAAGTAAGGAACCTGTTGTAACTCTATTGTAGGTTCTCTGAAGAAAACCATAGAAATAGAACCCATCCATCAAGAAATTGATTTACTTTGTTTTATTAGACAAGAAATCGATTTATCCTTATTGTTTTACTTTTACGAAAATGAGTTGTGTGTAAGTTTAGAAATGCCCAACGTTTTGAGTGGACACTCCACCCATCTTCAAGGACAAATAAAACTATAAAACGATAAAACAAGTGTTGGCGATATGATATAAAAGAGAATTTTTTTGGATAACCGTTGGAGAATTAAATTAATGGATTGTTGTAAATTAAATTAATATAATGAAGCAGAAAGGGAATAATTTAAAATGTAAAGGACAAGGGTTTGATAATAATATAACCATTAAGATTAGAAGGAAAAATGTAAAATAAGAAATGGAAAATTATTAATTAAAATATGATAAGAAATTTGAGGGATAAATATTTAAAAAAAATGGGCGTTAATATGATACAAATAAAAGGAAAATAAATTAACTTTTAAAAATCTAAATGCAATAATTATGACAAGGATATTTAATGAATTAAAACTATAGGGAATAAATAAATAATTAAAAAGAGGACCAAGAAATTAAGAAGAGAATTATATAACATCCATGTTTTTAATCCCCATTTTCATGATGTATAATGTAAATATGATGTATGGTCGTGGGCCCGACTATGTAATATGTAAACATTGTATATGATAATTAGAAAATAAAATGTAGCGTTGGTTGCATATGGACATAGACAAAGTAATGGAGGCTAAGTTTCCACAAGAAAGGGGAAGGTCTAAGAGGGGGTCCAAGGGGAAATTATTCATGTTTATAATCCCAACCCACTTTCTAAAATTATTATTGTGTATAAAAAATTTAATTTCCTCTTGAGTGTAATAAATCCCCAATCATTAAACACATGTAAGAGGGTGGGAGTGAAAATTCACTTCACATAGTTAATGAGAGCAAGGGGGTTGAGCACAATCAACATTAGAGAATGTGAGAGTCAACTTGTATGGGAAAAAGGGAAATTTGAATGGGTATGATAGGCAGTTTTTGGGGACAACAAGGGAGTGCAAAGTGGTGGAGCTTGAAGACAACCATAGTGGGCATGTGTGATAGCTTGTTGAAGTTTTAAATTCATGAAGAAGCAAGTTGTTAGGCATGTAGAGTGAGATATTATCCTAGGAGAAAGTGAGCTTGTTGTTGTGAGTTTTTCCTATTGAATATGGCATCCCTAGAGTCCTTAGCAAGAGACACTCCTATCCAACTTGTGTTGGAGCCTTGGAGGGAAGTGGAAAGGCCCAAGGGACTATGTGCAGTGAAGGGGATCCCATTCCTTGGGTTGTGCAGATTGAGGGGAAGAGAGTTGGTGTATTGGGATAGTTGTAGGAAACAAATTCAACTTGTGGGTTATATTGGGCTGTGAGTGGAAAACTAAGATACCCCTTTATTATGGATTTGTAGCCCCAACTCGAGGGTGATTTTATACTAAGATTTGGAGTAGAAAATCTACAGTTGGGTGGAACATCCATCCTATATAGATTATTGCACATTTGTTGATAAAAGATAAGAATTTTATCTCAAATTTTCTATTCTTGTTTATGGGATTTATTTTTTGTGCATAAACTTTGAGTTTTAAGCATTTATATGTTGTTGTGTGGTGTTACTTTAGCTACATTCATGTTTTAAAAATGTTGTTATTTTCATGGGAATTTTTAGCATGCATGCATTTGATTTAATTGGTATTAGAAAATTTTAAATTGTTGGGTTTAGTAGAGGGGGCACTACATAGTGGTATTATAGTTTTTGGTTTAACACCAGACTTGTATGGGCCAAAGAATAGCAAGAATTTGAAAAATTTGTTATTGTAGAGTTTTGATCCATGATGAATTTGGGGAAATTTGTGAAACAATAGTGAAATCCCAAAATTTCTCAGCAAATTTAGGTCGAATTTGCACTTAAAATAATCTAGGAGATGATCAATGGCCTCAACTTTCAAGTTGAAGAGTTAAATTTGGTCCAGTAGGTCGAATTTTGTGTTTTCATGGTGATTTAGGAGTTAGTAGAATAAACATATTAGATCACATTCGACTTGGTGATCAATGGTTGAGATTAATTTTGGATTGGTTGAAATTTCATGTTCAATGAAGAAAATTTCTAAAAGATTATTAAATTTTCAAAAATCATAAATTTTCAAGATTTTTGAAAAATTATGTACAGATGATGATGTGGAATGTACCCTTTCAATGGAATAACAGGGTCCACATTGGGAACACCATGGTGGTGGAAGCGAAGGGTCATCACATAGAGTTTGATGAATCAATGGCTGATATTGCATTTGATTTTGAGATCGATGGCCAAGATTCATCTTATATTTGGTCAAAAACTTCTAAGTTTCGAGGTTCAGCGAAATCCTATGAAGAAATGACTTTTCGTAGATCAACGATGAAGGAAATAGTCGACCACTGACGAAATTTTTGAGGTTCATGGAAATCCTATGAAGAATTGACTTTTCGTAGATCATTGGTTGCTGATGGGGTTTTCAGGGTTGGAGAAATCCTATGAAGAAGTGACTTTTCATAGACCATTGATGAAGGAAATCACTTACGACTGATAGATTTTTTGGGGTTCGGTGAAATCATATGAAGAAGTGAATTTCGTAGATCATTGATGAAAGAAATCACTAATCATCGATGGAGTTTTCAAGGTTCATTGAAATCCTATGCAGAAGTGACTTTTTCACTGATTGTCGATACAAAAGAAATTTGTCAATGACCGATGCAAAGAATTCACTGATTACTGATGCAAAAGAAGTTCGTCGATCACTAATGAAAATAAATTCATCGATAGCCAATGCAAAAGAAATTTACCGATCATTGATGCACATAATTTTTCGACTGCCAATGTAAAGAAATTTTTCGATCATCAATGTAAATAAATTTTCCAATCACTAATGCAAAGGAAATTGTCGATCGTTGATGCAAAGAAAATCATCGATCGTCGATGAAGGGTTTTCACAATCACCAAAGAAAGTCTAGAGACAAAAACTTGTTTTGGCCATAACATGAGCATTTTAGCTAAGATTTGGATGAAGTTTAAGGGACATGTGTCAGTGGGACCCATGGGCCAATTCTACTTCAATTTTTTGAAAAGAAAAAATTAGTGAATTTTGGAGATTTGGGTCATGCTAAGTAACCGGGTCCCAAATAAAGGTGAAATGTTTACAAGAATTCAAAAAAGTAGGCATGAAGATACCTAGTTTGGATTCTAGAGAAATTCTAAAGGAGTTGAAGTGGAGGTGCTCAAGCAGGACAAAATCCATTATTCCCTGACACTTTTTGGGGATTTATGAAATCTTCAGAGGAAAAGGGACCCCAGATCACCAATCTAGAAACTTTTATTTAGTCAATATTTTATCTACTCATCATTCTAGACAACTTTTTTTTGAGGGAGTTTTTCCTAGTTTTTCTCAATTTGGGAGATAGTCAATTTTGGCTAAAAATTCCAAGTTTGGAGAAAATGTAAAAGTGCAAAGTCATTCATTCCATATTTATACATAATTTGACTAGAGAATATGATTCCAAATCCTAGATTTTATGTGTGTTCACAATCATAAATTCTATTTATGCGTGATATAAAAAAATTATGATTCCTGACCGGTTTTCTATTACAGAAGAAAAAAGATGGCCTTTCAACAAAATTGCACTATTAAGAACATAACACAATTGAGTGGAAATGGACAACTTTAGAAGGCTGTAAATTTTAGCTCATAACTCATAATGAGGAATGAATACAGTTGTTGGAAATATAATTCAGAGGAGAATGTCTGTAAACAATCAAAATTGGATTCCAATGCATCCATACTTCTCATAAATTCAACTGAAGAATAATTTGTAATCTAATTATTGAAATATTTTACAGTATGTATGATTCTAACAATAATTGTTACATGTACATTTTAGCAGAATTAGTGTTATAGCAATATTTTCCTCACCCTATGCAAATTTGCTCAGAAGGCCTTGTTCCATTTCCCTATGCAAACTTAAAGTTCCTTTTTGCAAATCCGAGAGCTAAAAACATTATTTTTCCACATATACATGCCCTATATATGATACAACATGCGTATACGCAGGTTGCACCACTACAACCCATGTACATTAGGTTTCATGCCGAAAATTAAAAAATGGTGTCAGGTTTCCATGTCACGTTACGAGATCCATGATCCTTGACCTTCCATATACTGGAAACGTTTCAAATCAGCCCTTTAGTTCCACTTGAAGGCTATAAATGGGCCAAATCCGAGCTATGGAAAAGAGGAGAAGAATTCAACTTTGAGAGCAAAGTTACTCTCGAGAAATTATTCACTTCATATTGAGTCTGCATCCCTTTATCCTTTTAAGTCTGAACACATTATTCAGCTCCCAAGATCTTCCCTACATGATTGATAACCTCATTGTCTCTCTTATATGAGCTTTCCTTTGGTGGAGGATTGAAGTGGTGGAGGCCCAGCTGGAAGGGACTTAGTTTCAGCACGGTTGGCGACCATACTGGGGATAGAATCTTCTTTTCAGGTTTTGGATAGTTTTTCTCCTTTGATTGCTCTTGTTTATATTGAGTTCCTTGTCGTATGACTTCTTGAAAACCCGTATTCATTCCGAGTATGAGTCTCTTAGCCTTCTCCTTAGCCTAGCTGTGTTTTAACACATATACACGGGTTTTTACCTGACAGTTGTGTATATATGCATGGTGTCCTTCTGCAAGAGGCGTATATATGTGTTTTTCTTCTAAACAGTCACGTACATCACCCTTTGTTGCTTGGTTTCTAGGTTTTATGTTTGTTGGGTAAGTTTTGATGGTTGTTGAGTCTTCTTAGGTCTCTGTTGTGACTGTTAAGTGTCCGTGGAATGATAGGAAACCTTTCTTTGGTTGAATTTTTGGGTGGTTCCTTTCTCATCATCCTTTTCATTTGATTGTCCTTGCATCTTGGGCTCAATCTTTGCTTCTTGATATCCTACTCGGTTTGTCTCTGTTTACATACAGTAGAATTTTTATATCAGGCTGTTGTTCAGTCCTTGCATTTTCATTCTTTTATATTGAAATTACAAAAATATTAGGCATTTTGCATTGTTGGCATTTTATCTTTTGAGTCCTTATCATTGATCTTAATACATGTAAAGAAAGATTGCATCTTATTTGGAATTGCATAATTAAATTGAAAATTTCATTTTGAAAAGCATATCATTTATTGGGAATTGAAGTTAGGACTTTGCATTTTATTCATATTCATTTATTTTACTTGTTGAGTCATAACATCACTAGTTTCACGACCACACATTTTTTGAGTAAGCAAGGACACTAAAAGAAACGCTAATAATTTAAAATTGATTAGTAACGGTTTTATTTTCTAGGGTGCACAAACTAGCTTAGGATTTAGACCCTTGGAATAGGATTTTGTGAGTAAACTTCTCCAAGGCTATTAAATCAACATATGTGTCTGACTAAGGGAGTGGTGAAATCCATTGTATAATTGGTGATGTCAGCAGGCTCTGCTTACACTAGAGTTAAGCATGAGGTCGCGTGAGGTTGGTTGAGGGGATAACCCCCAATACCTTCTTAGCTTCAGATATATTTATGGGGATCTATTCGTATATGGTGATCTTGCTAGTACCTCTACCTTTGTGAGAGGTGATGCTTTCAAGGTTTCGAGCTTTGTTACCCTACCCATATAGTGGACCTAACTTAAGAATATTCACCTACGCATCAGTTATATCGTGGTTTCTTAGTTGCTTGACATAGGTACCGCATAGGTTACTTGCAGGGGCTATTCTGCAAGTACCCTTGGTCAGATAAGGGTCAGACAACACACAACCTTTATGGAGGATTACCTCTCTAGGGGGATCTGTCTGACTGGTTGTTAAGCCCACGAGGTCCCTTATAACTGATTCTGATACCTCCAATCTTTAGCAGGGAGTTTCAAGCCCCTCTTGGGCGAGGGATACCTACTTTAGGGAGGGAGGCCCCTTTCAACCACTTTATCCTGTTTGTGTGCATATTGGTCTTTTGTATTATTTTGGTGTACTCTTTGATTACTAGTTGGCCTTAGGATTTTTTTTTATATCTCGAATCTTGAGTCATCGTGGAACCAGACCAACTTCCCCGTAGGTCTCGCCACTTGTTACAATTACCACCGCATTTTGAGTCTTTTCCTTCTAAAAGGCGTAAAGTTATCAACCGTAGTACACACATCTCCACTTATCAGACTTGTGATCATACAAGGATGAGTATTGAATTGAGTCAAAAAGATACTGGGTGTCCTTCAACTCCCATACCTACTATAGTTAACGGTACCCCTTCGACACCTTCAACTGTAATGGTTGTAGTGTCGAAGGTGCCTATCATCACCTATGCCCGTCCTATAGTGAATACTCAACCTATAGCCACAAACCCTTTTGGGTCCCTTGGTCACTCACTAGGTTATAATGTTCAATCCATCCCTATGGCCTCTAGTCATTTTTCTTATGGTATGACGAATTTCACATCACAATTTTCAACCTCCATCCCAACGTGTAATCTAAATACTAGTATTGGACTCGAGGGCACAAATCCTCCACATAATCCTTTCTTGTTTGGTGGTACCCATGTCTCGCAAATGACTCCTATAGTTGGAGGATTTCCTCCTTTTAACCCTGGGTATAATCCTATTCCTAATGCTTCTGGATGGATTAACCAACCTGGCAGACAACATACTACATATGGTCCATCCTTTGCATCCACCTCCATTGTACTGATTCCAAAAAAAACGTTTGGCATGAAGAATCCACCTTTATCCTCCGGATTCACACCCAGAGGAGGTCAGTTTCATACCTTGGGCAACCCCCAACCTGGAGCCACTCCGATTTGGGGTAATTTTTACAACCCTTGTCAGAACATTCCTACTGGAATGGTGCCCAACCAACCCCTCATGAATCAGTCTGGAGGAGGGTCTTACAATCCCGTAAAGGGTCATGATGCTTACCAGAACCCTAGATGGGCTACGATCCCCCAACAATAATCTTTCCAGAGAGCTTGGGGCCAGATGTCGCAACCCCGTCTCCATTTTTTGACAACGTTCAATTTTCCAGACTTGTCTAAGTTAATGAATTATCCTGTGTGTCATGATCCGACATGGCCCCCTTTCCCCACCAAGCTTCCTTTGGATATTCCAAAATTCTAAGGCAAGAATGGTGAGGATCGTGGTGATCACGTTACTACTTTTCACCTTTGGTGCTCTTCGAATTCCCTTAATGATGATTCTATTTGGTTAAGATTGTTTACACGCACCCTCACGGGGGTCACCATGAAATGGTATATCGAGCTACCTAGGGGGACATACAAAACCTTTAGTTAGATGGTCTTAGTCTTCCTCAACCCCTTCCAATTGTCGGTTCATTACGATGCTAGCTTAGAACTTCTGTCAACCTTATGCCAGGACAAATCCACTCATATCTCAGATTAAATCCAGGAGTGGTGTAGACGAAAGATGTTGATCAAGACTTGCATACCCCCATAATTCCTGCTAGAGTGGTTCCTCAAGTCTCTCTTGCCTTATATTTCGAAGGATGTTTCTACATCTGGGGTTACATATGAGGAAGAAGCAATTTTTAAAGCCCAATAGTTAGATCTTATATATGCTCAGTCTGGGATGTTATACGATATTCTTTCAGATGCGTCGAGGTCAAACTATGACCCTAGACAAAAGCTCGGGCCTCATGCCGTTGGCATTGTAGGCTCCGCCAATGTGAAATATGCAGACTCGGTGACAAGCCATTTAAAAGAGTTGTCTCTAAACCAGTTTGTAGGAGGGACAAATTCATTTGTGTCCTCCAAGCCCACTTAGTCGATGGATGTACATTATGTGCAATCGTCAACCATCCCAAATGGTAACCAATAACCAGGAGGGAATAAAAAGAAAGGACGTAATAATAATCGTAAGGGTGGGAATAATAATAATAAACCCAAGGACAATGGTAATAATGAGAAGTCAAATAATAATGTTGGCGAGGGAAAGAAATAAAGGAAGAAGGTGAAGTTTCCTTGTAAGCTTTGTACAAACGACCACCTTACCTATTTATGCCCCAAACTTTCGGAAGTTGCGAGGCTTTTATATCTACCTCCCACCGTGCCGGCTAATCCTTTTCCACATAATCAACACATGGCCTCAATCTCCTCAAATGCCAGAAATGTGGCGAGTGGGAGTCAAAACCCACCGACGCAAGACGATGACCATTTATGCATCAATATGGTTAAATCTGAGGTTAATGTAGCCACTCAGTCTCATGATTACAGTTCTCCACACACTGTACCTAGTCTAGAGTCTCCCCCTCCTCTAGAGATGACCTTACAGATCGAAAAACTAGAGCCCCCACATCATATTCTAAAAGGAGTACTCAAGCACTCTACCCACAATCCCAATTCTAGAGTCGCCCAAAATTACTCTATTGTTGAAGATATGGGTCAAACCCCTTGTGTGATGTCGGCTCTAGAGGTACTCTAGACATGTCCTTCATAGAGGAATGCCTTTCTATCTGTGTTAGGAGCTCTAGATCCGTGTGGCTAAAAATTTATCAATTTTGGTTTCACATATGTGAAGCCTCACTTGCCTTACCATGTGGCATTCCAAATCCACTTGGGTTACTCAAAGTATACCATAAAGCGTACTATTGTTGATGAAGGCGTTGCAACATGTGTGATGTCCTTGGTCCGTTGGAAAGCCCTCGACTCTCCAACCCTTTCTCAATCTCCAACCATGTTGTCTTATTTTGACGATCGTTCCTTCCACCCTCATGGTATTCTTCCTGCCTTTCCAGTCCAGTTAGGTGGGAAGATGGTAGAGGTGGATGTCGAGGTGGTTGATGCACCCCTTGACTATAACTTGTTACTAGGATGCAATTGGACTTATGCTATGACTGCAATCATGTCGTCTGTCTTCCACACTCTTTGTTTTCCTCACGATTCGAAGATCATGACAGTCGACCAATTGTCCTTTGCATACACTAGCCCCAATGCATCTGTTGGACCATCGATCCCCGTGATAAAAAATTCTCAGTGGACAACTGAGAATATCGGTGTCAAAATGTATTCATCCCTTATGGGTACCTTCAACTTCATGGAACGGTTCATCATATATATGCCATGTCCAGTAGGTCTGCTTCATTAGAGAGGTCTGTTCCTTTTCGTACTTCCTATTTTAACGATCCTTGGACCTTACCTTCCTCGACTGCGTCTTGTGAAGGTCAGTCACATACTAGAATGGACATGCCACTATCGACAACATAGATTGTGTATCAAGTTGTTCTTGACTCTTCCACCGACCCAGATCCTATTACCTCGCAGACAAACAAGGAGGATCATGTTCTAGAGCCCTTGTGGGCCACTTCGTCGTCTTTTTCACATGACTGCCTTGATGAGATTTTACCTTCTGATGAAGCCATCATAGGGGCCATGAATGGTTCTGACAGGCCTTGGGATGATATGCATCATCACTCTTATTTTCTCCCAGAGCTTGCCAGAATCGAGCAATATGATTTTAGATCTACCTTGAGAGAGATAGTCGGTCACGCCATAGTTACACTTGATACACATGACATTTATGCCGAAGGAAACATGGAGAGTATCTCTCCTACCATCACAATCAATATCTCTCGTATCCCTGGCAAGGTTGAAAAAGTATACATCGGTGTAGATTGTTCGCTAGAAGAAATTTTGATCTACACCGAGCTCTTCATGGAATTCCGCAACATATTCGCTTGGTCATATGAAGAATAATAATTGACCCTCGAATTGTCGAACATGAGATTAAAACCTACCCGGATGCCAAACCTGTTCAGAAACGACTTAGAGTTGTCAATCCTAGGAAGGCCCTTGCTATTAAAAAAGAGGTAGAAAAATTGCTTAATGCGAGCTTTATCTACCCGGTTCCCTTGACTGAATGGGTATCCAATCTCGTTCCTATGAATAAAAAGCAAGTAACCATCTGTGTATGCATGGATTTTCATGACCTGAACAAAGCCTATCCCAAAGACAACTGCCCAACACCCTTCATCGATCATATTCTCAATGAGTGTGCGGGAAGCGAAGTTTTTTCTTTCATGGACGGATTTTCAGGGCATAACCAAATTCAGATTAAACCCGAGGATGAACATAAGATGACATTTATTTTTCCTTGGGTTACTTTCTGATATCGAAAGATGCCTTTTGAACTCAAGAACACCTGAGCAACCTTCCAACATGCTATAACCTTTTCATTTCACAATTGTTATCACTGGAAAATCGTTCGCGACATTGCACATAATGGTTGAAGAAAAACATCAATGCCAACAGCAATTAGTCCACCTACAACACCAGAATCCATCCAAAAGGAAAAAAAATATATACTTGGGTCAAAAATCAAAGTGCGCAAATTCACCAAAGGAAGCACGTGTAGAGTGTGCACAATGCACAAGCTAATAGAGGCCTCAACGCGCATTGTGCACAAAATGCGCGACTATGTACGAGAAAATCCATGGATTTCTATGAACGAAACATTTATGGATCTTGTCGGCCCCTCAACCACTTCTAGTCCAACCCCCAACACGATGTGACACTCATATCTGAGCAGAATCTAGCTTAGAGGCTGGTCAAGGGCTAGGAAGTGACCTAAAAGGCCCCTTGTTCACACTATGAACCAATTATATCTTGCCATGGATGGATGCTATAAATATGTGCCATGGGTGTGCTAAGAAAAGAAGATCTTCAAGGTATTTTTATGCTGCAAGAATTCTTCTTTGAGAATCCTCTTTTCTCTTTGAAGCCTTCAAGCACCATTGCAATTGGCTATTCCACTCATCTCTTGAGGGAATAGGCTTTGTATTTATTTACCATTTCTCATTTCCTCCATTGTATGAAGAGAAGAGATCTCAATTAGGGAACTCAAGAGCCCTCCCAAGGAGGAAGAGGGGACTCATAAGTCCCTGCCTTTCTCTACGGTGTTTATCCTATCAATCTATTGTTCCATTGATAGCTATATGTTGGTCAATTTTTTATTTTCATGGTTCTAGTTTCTCAAGCTTCTATAACATTTATTTCTTAGTTGTTTTTAGTTGTATTTGTTTCTTTTCATGTGTATTTGTTTTTTCTAACCAACTCACAAACTTTTTTCTTGTTTAGATGGCTTAACTAAGCATGTAAGTGTTGTGTTTTTGCTCAACCAAGTGACAAAACCAACACAACAGATTGGCGACCATATTGGGGATAAATATCAAATTCCTCCCTATTTAAGTCTTGAGAGAAATTCATTTTGATTGTTTTGACATGTAGGTACCAAAACTGGCCTAGCCCAACTTGCCAAAGTCAAAATTCAGAGCTGAGGAAGGAGTATTTCACTTGGAAATTTCTTCCTCGACGTGTAATAGGAAGTGCACAAATTTCAAGGCCCATAGACATGCACTCTGCACACTGTGTGTGAAACAATATTCATTACTTTGTGCATTCTGCGCCCTCTGCGTGCCTTTTAGAACTGTATCCCGCGCATAAGTCCATTTTTTCAAATTGTAAGGGTTTTTATGAATCGTTTGAGAGCCCCTATCCTTCAGATTTTTATTTTCTTGCACTTTGTAAGGCAACTGCACTCCACTTAGAGTCCTTTCTCATAAGAAAGGCTAGATAACATAGGCACATAGGGGTAAAAAGAATCACTATTCTCCTCTTTTTCTTTGTTGCCACATGGATGGCTCATTTGGTTTTTAAAATTTTCAGTGGAAGTTATTGCTTTTCATACACAATCACTTAAATTGGGACTATAAGTTAATTTTAACCCTCAAAGTATGCTCTTCCCCCGCACCCTAGTGTGATCCCGGTAATAAAAAAGGTGGTTAAAAGGACATTTCATCTCCCTTAACAAATCATTTAGGAGAGGACAAATCCCCCCAGGGTTCCTCTTAGTTTTTGAAATCATCTTAAAGCTTTGTAAGGGTCCATACATGCCCACATGTTTGCAATCTTAGGATAGTTTCTAAAAAAGATTTATTAGTTTAGATCACAATATAGGGAAGTTTAATGATCAAAGTAATGGTCCCATACATGCCCACATGTCTACAATTATAGGATAGTTTCAAATCTTTCTTAGTATAGACAACATTTTAGGGAGTTTAAAATATTTGTAAGGACCCATATGTCCACATTGTTAGTTCTTTAGGGCTTTAAATATTCCGCAAGGCCAAAGACACATAGTAAGCTAGGTAAGAAGATTTGTAAGGACCAAAGGAAGTCCACATGTTGCAATCTCACACTTAACTTATTAAAATCTTGGCACACTTTTCACTTTCTTGCACACAAAGCCACTCCTCACACACATAATATCTATTATAATAGTGGAGGTCCAGGTAGGTTTTCTCCAAAGGAATTATGAAATATCCGACTACTTCTTTGGAAATTATCCACACCAAACTAATTCAAACGAGGTTGGTCCATGACCCCAATCTCTCATCCCACCACATATATTTTTTTTATAAAATGCACTAAAGTTTCCTCCACAGGAGGTGCCAAAAGAATTTTTTTAGTCTAGGTAGGATCTTGGGGGTAGGCATCCAAATAACCCCCCGTTATCAGGTTCTCACATTTTCAAACAATGGAAGCTGAGAAATAGGGAACTTTCAAATCCTCCAAGTCAAGTGTTCCTACACCATAAGGCAGGGAGATACCTGTGAAGGGTCGAAGGCTGAGTTCCGGTTATTTTGCGCATCCCTCCTTGAGTCACCCAACTCTTGTGAGGGCATCTAGCCCGTGACCCATTTCTGAGTTCGAAAATCAAAATGTCACACTCTAACCGAGGTACATAGTGGACAAACTTAGGATATCCACCTAGGTGGTGATTGTGGGCTGCAATCACACCTTGATCAGATATTTTGTGGCTATTGGGAAATATCACCAACTCTTTCGGGATATGCACCCTCTACCCCTCATTAGAACTGATTACTTCAACCTTCACTAATTCCTCTTCCGATAGCTTCAGACCCCACTGTTGAGTGCTATTGGAAGGTCCAGTGTTGAATTGAGAGGAAGGAAGATAGGTATTTTAGGACATGAGAATTTGTTTTATTTTTTCCCCCACATGGAAAAAATCTACCTATCCACATGCTTGTTTATTTACTGTTGGTTTATGTATGATGTTCATTTGATTACATGCAATTGTGAGTTACACTATTTTGTGAAGGTAAAAAATATACAAAGCTCTTGTTCATTTATTTCTCTCTTGTAACCATTTGCACACATTCACTTTTCTAATTAGAAACCATAGGGGAACCACATAATCCTCGTCATTCTAGACGCTTGTAGAATCTACCTCCTATTCTAGGAGGAGTCCCTAGTCTTTCCAACTCACCGACTCAACCATATCACACCCCCGTGAGTGCTACTATCTTGGGATCAAATTTACTTGGTTCCACTTTGCTTGCGTCAAATACCCAAGGTCATCCATATATTAGTTCTCCTTCACAAGGAGGTGGGAGTCAAACTTCTTCTCAAGGGAGAAGTACAAGCCCACCAAATCCCTCTCAAGGGATAGGTCCATTACCTACTCACACAATGGCTAGAAATAATCCTCTGCTAAATCTCCCTATGCCATACTTGGCATCCCTCAACATTCCTGATTTGACCAAACTCATGAATGATCCCATTTTACATGACCCCACTTGGCCCAATATGCCTACAAAACTACCTTCAGATATTCCAAAATGTTATGAAGGAAAACCAAGGGAAGATCCCGCCAACCATGTTATGACCTTCCACTTGTGGTGCATTTCAAACAACATCATGGATGATTCCATCTGCTTAAGTTTATTTCAAAGAACCCTCATGGGCTCATCAATCAAATGGTGTGTGGATGAAAAATTAGGGTTCCATGTGACCTTTGAATCATTGGCAAATGCCTTTTTGTCCTTTTTCTGACTACCAGTTCGTCGTGATACTAGCTTAGAACTTCTCTCCAAGTTCAAACAAACCACTACTATCCATATAGATGACCACATCCATGAATGGCGTCGACAACGTAGTTTGTGTAAAGCAAAAACCACCAAAGAACAACGTCTCGATTGGTTTCTCAAATCCCTCGTCTTTGTTATTTCCAAGGATGTAACATCCACTTTTCCTCAGTAAGAAGAGGAAGCCATAAACAAGGCCCAACAATTTGAACTCATCTATGCTCAATCATTTTACTTGTACATAATATTTCCTGATGCACCTAGACCCATACCATTTGGCCAAGACAAACCTAGCATGTCCCACGATGCAGATGGGTTGATTGGTTCTATGACTCATATCAACCCTTACGACCACCCGTCACCCACTTATGGTGCACATCAATATACACAACCATATGGAGGGGCGTCTTATTACCCTCCTCCCACTCACCAACAATAATATCATGTTGCTACCCCTCCACCATTGGGTGGACCCCCACTAGTACCCATGATGCATCCGATCTCTCAAACAAGTACGAGTTCACCCTCAACCCCTGCATATAACCCCATCAGTAGTGGAAGTGCTTCAACTTCCTACAGGCCATATGGACCATCTCCACAAAACAATCCATATTTTTCATTTCCTAGTCCTCCATAGACGGTTTCTCCTTCACCAGGGAAACCACATGCCGACGTTAACTTTGTTCAACCCTCTCCCATTCAACAATTTCATACTTTTGAACAATTGAATACGGAAAATTCGACTCATCAGTCGAATAATGCCAAAAATAAAGGGAAAAATCGAAACAATAACAACCCGGGACCATGAGGAAATAACCCCCAACAAAGCCGTCCTGTTGGGGGAAACCAAAATCAAGGCAACCAAAACCCCCAAGGGGGCAATAATAATAATCAACCACGACAAGGGAAGAACAATAAAATTAGAACTAACTTCCCTGGCGCTCTATGCGGTGAGTATGGACATTATACACACCATTTCCCCTAAATTTCTGATTTCAAATGGATGAAAGAATCCATGAACACCGAACACCCTCCAGCGCTGCCTGCCCCTCAACATGCCCCACAACATTATTTTCAACCACCACCTCCGACCGTTTTGCAAAAACCTATTCCACACGAAGGTGTGATGAATACCCAACATGAGATAATCCTAGCCCTACCAAAAATGGGGCAGTATCAAAACCCAGGTCCCAATCAACTTGGAAATCCGATCGATCGAAATATCCTCCTTACCAGGGAAGAAGAGATTCTTCTGCAAACACGTGGTTGTGAATATGGTGTTCCCCCTAAATCAACCCCAATCACTTCAGAAGTGGCTCCAGCTCCAGCCAGACAACCATTGATGATTCCACGCCCTAACACTGAACCAAACCCTCGCATCCCCCACATGTCGTTACAACAGAATGTACATAACCCTCACACTAGGGAAACCCATAATTACAGTCTGGTCGACGAATTAGCACAGTCTCCTATGACCATGTCTATATTGGAGGTCCTCCAAACCTATCCATCTCAGTGGAAATCTTTTCTTTCCGCCTTGGGGGCAGTCGACCTAGCTGATACTCAAATCATCACCTTTGATATAGATAACAGAGAACCATGCCTCCCTTCCCTGGTATCTTTTTAGATACCAGTTAAGATCCGGAACATCACGATTCATCGGTGCATCGTTGATGAAGGTGCATCCACATGCATCATGTCCAAAGTAGTATGGTAGAAACTCGACTCACCTGAGCTATTACCATCTGCCATCACCCTAAGAGCTTACGACGACTGCCCATCGTCCCTTGAAGGGCTCTTCCAAAATGTCCCTATAGAACTTGGGGGTAAAACAATCCTCGTCAAAATTGAAGTTATCGACGCCCCACTTTATTATAATATATTGTTCGAACATAG
>SNQJ01S0021562.1:102755-114237 GCA_010110895.2 Picea sitchensis
AATGGTGGATGAAATGTGGCCCGGAGTATGGTAATGGACATGTGAGTGAGTGGCGCAGAAGTGAATGAAGGATTGGGTAAAATGGATGGTGGGAGAGGGAAAATTATCTAAGGAAACCAGGCAAGCCATGAGCTTTTGTCATGAGAGAAAAAATAGATAGAAACTAAATAATCAAATTTCCTATAATTTATAGGACCCTAACATATTTCACTAAGCCCTTCGCTTCTTGTAGTTGCGTCTCCCTTCATGTCGACATCAACACAATTTCTAGAAGGGCGACAATATCTTGACTCTCATTACCTTTTCAATGAGGAGTCTTGGACGATACATAGAGAATCATCATTGCTCACCCAAGTGACAAAACCAACACAACAATGATCTCAAGCATATAGTCGAAGCCTATCTCGATGATCTTGCTGCTCACTTCCATAAAAGAGTGGATCACCCTAAGCACCTTCGACTAGTCTTTGAAAGATGTTGCCATTATCGCATCTATTTGAACCCTCATAAATGCATCTTTTGCATTAGGTCAGGTCGACTTCTAGGATTTTTAGTCTCTGAGACTGTGATCATGGTAGATCCGTTAAAGGTTGAGGAAATACTTCGATTGCCTCCCCCGTGCACTATTCGTCAACTTCAAGGTTTACATGGGAAAGCTAACTTTTTACGACGGTTTATAGTGAACTATGCCAATATTACTAAGGGTTTCATGCGTCTCTTGAAGAAGGACACTCGTTTTATCTGGGATGAGCGAGCTAATGAATCCTTCGATGCTTTGAAGAAAGCCTTGGTATCGACACCTCTGTTGAAGTATCCAGATTACGATAAAGAATACTTACTTTATGTCGCCGTGTCCAAAGAGACGACTGGTATGGTGTTGGTTCAAGAGGATGACGAGCTCCGTGAGCACGTCATTTACTATCTTATTCAAAACTTAGTCGGCCCTGAACTCAAGTATTATCATGTTGAAAAGATATCTTTGTCTTTCATCCATGTAGTCCAACGATTATGACACTATATATTGCTTTTCAAAACTACTATAGTTTCCGATGTCAATCCATTTCAATACATCCTTACTAGGCATATCATAGGGGGAAAATACAATAAATGGATTGTCATTCTACAAGAGTTCGATCTCGATTTCTCTTATGCAAAGTCCAAAAAATCACTAATTTTTGTAGAGTTTATATCCGACTTCCCTCGATTAGACGAGGATGTTATTCATGTTGATTCATTTGTGGATGAACACATTTTCCTTGTCTCATCGTCAGACCCCTAGTATGGAGATATTGTTCTCTATATTCAAACTTTGAAGTTCCCTCAACGTCTCTCGCGAGATGACCGATGACGTATACAATACCAAACTAAGAACTATATTATCATGGATGACACTTTGTATCGTTGAGGAGTAGAAAATATCCTGCATAGTTGTTTACCTCATGAAGAAGCTGAGTCTATTCTAAATGAATGCCACAGTGGGGCTTGTGGTGGTCATCTATCCGGGCTTGCGAAATCCCAACAAATTTTGTGAGCCAACTATTTTTGTCCATCTATCTTGAAATATTTTATCAAAGCAGTTAATAAGTGTCACCCTTTCCAGGTGTTCACTCGAAAAATGCACTCGCATCCAACCCCTCTCCATCGAGTCGTTACTGTCAATCCATTCACTAAGTGGGGGGTGGATTTTGTGGATTGCAACCCAACTTCAGCTAGGGGGCATCAACACATTATTGTGGTCATAGACTACTTTAATAACTGGGTCAAGGCCATGCCTACAGTTAAATTTGATGGTAATACTGTAGCCTTCTTCGTATTCAATCAAATTATAGCCAGGTTCGGAATCCCGAGTGAGATTATCACTGATCATGTCAGTCACTTTCATAATGAAATGATGAAAGAACTAGCATCAAAACCATGGTTTAGGCATGGTCATTCTTCCCCTTACTACCCCCAGGAAAATGGACAAGTAGAGGACGTGAACAAGTCTCTCAAGACCATTTTGTAGAAAACTGTCAGCCATAGCAAATCCGACTGGCATATCATGCTTTATCCAACACTTTGGGCATAAAGTTCGGTCAAGACTTCCACCTATTTTTCTCCTTTCCAGTTAGTGCACGGTGTGGAGTTGATCTTACCTATTGAATGTAGAATCCATTAACTTATATCGGTAGTTGCACTCCTACCTGACACTTCCATTCTTGAACAACACCTCATACACCTAAAGAGTCTAGATGAGCAGCGTCAAGACGCCTCTACAGATATCGAAGCGAATAAAATACATGTCAAGGTCCAATACAATAAGTTTGTCTGTCCTCGACAGTACGTTGAGGGTGACTTGGTCCTTCCCATTTGGAACAATCCCTATATCGTGCGGCGAGTCTTAGAAAAAGGAGCCTATGAATTAGAATATTATGAAGGAAACATGTTGGCTGAGCCCAGGAATGGGATCTATTTGAAAATATATTATGCTTGAGCCTCACGCTTAGGTATAACTCTTTTCCCTTTGTTTTTATTTTCACCTTGCTTATCAAGTTTTGCCTTGCTTGGTAGATGTAAACGAAGTCTTCTGTCTACTTAGGATTCGTAGACAGGGCCATTCATCATAAACAAAACTTGGAGTCTGCTGCTTAGGTTTTTTACTCACTTGAGGGTCTACTAGTATCTTCAGGTGGCATTTGCCTAGGGCCATTATTGGCCCTTGACCAAGCTGTGGGACATACTTGGTCATATTTGACCGTTTTTGGGACTTTGACGCCCTATCGAAGGAAGCGCGTAAGACGAAGCAGAGATCATGGGATCTCGGTCCACTTTTGGGCCCCTTTTTAGGGTTTGGGTTAATGTAATGGGAAAGGGATGTCAACTCATGGGTTTACCCACACTTAGGCCCACTTTTGTATGTATCAATAGATGTCTAGGCAAGGTAGAAGAGAGTCGATGGCTTAGTGCTAGTAATTAGATCTGTGTGATTGAATGTGTGTTGTAAATGGTCTGTGCATGATTGTAAGAGACTTGCAAAGCTCAGTGCAAGTTGTTGTAGGAGGTTGTGAAAGGCTTTGTGCTGAAGTGCAAGGAAGAAGGATCTAGCGAGCTACGCAAATCTTCTGTCCTGTGTAGAGTAAGGGTTGTTGAGGCTCTGTGCTGTAACTACTTGACCGAGATAATAAAGAAGAAGAGTTGGTGGATGTAGCCTCAGGGTGGGGGTGAACCACATAAATCTGTGTGTGATGCTTTGTGCTTTGATTCAATGTGTTTACTTCTTCTTCTACTAAGTTCTTTGATATTTGTTGGAATATCTGCTTATGCTTTGTGCTCCTATATGTGTATGAATGTTAGATTTGATGTGTATGAAGATGCTTAGTGTTGATCTACTAGGTTTGATCTAGCTTACTGTTGCTAAGTGCTTGAATACTATACATTAGTGTGAATGTTGCAAAGCTCTCTCTTATAAGCGAAGTGGTTATTGAATGTATCTTGAGGAACTAATGGTGCTAAGTGCTCTAGTAAGCTGTATAATCATAGATCTATGTCCCATCTAAGGTTGAAGACACTTGAGTCTTGCAACCACCCCTGCCTCTACCTCGGGTGAGACTTCATCTGCTTCGTAGGTGTTGCCAAAAGGGCCGATAGTTAGGGTTTTGTTGGTGCGATGTTGTAGCATTGAACCCTAGGTATGCCCCTATGCCAACAAATGGTTCCGATGCCAGGACTAGAACTGTGATTGTTGGGAACTCAGAAAGAAAATATGTGTGCAAAGATTCGATCTAGAAACCGGGAAATCTCTGTGCGTAGATCTGTTTCCCTAGTGTGCAGTGTTCTACTTAACCTGTGAAGCTTTGTACCAAGAAAGAAAGGTCAAATCTACAGAAAAGAGGTAAGATCTGTAAGCTTTGTGCTCTGATAGAGGTAAGAATAGTCAAAAGTTTTTAGATCTGGAAGCTTTGTGCTCTGCAAAAGTAAAATAAGTGAAAATGTTTGTTTCTAGAGCATGGATCTAGGTATGTTTGATAGATTTTGTCCTAGCTTGGAAAATAGGGCTCTGATAGATGAAAGAAAGTTTGATATGAATGGATCTGATAGATATGTTATACCTATGGATAGAAAGAATGTCTGGAATAGCAAGCGGATGAAGGATCCTCAAAAGAAATTTTTGTAGGCTAGCTACCATAAACCTAGTGCACAGTAGAGAAGAGGTTGGGGATCATTTAAAAGAAAGAGCGGATTAACCCTTTGTTACAGTTGTAGAAGACCGGGACATCTTTCTAAGGAATTCCCTGGTGGAAGACCTAATTGTCTCTATTGCAAATATTTGGACCACGAAGTATTGGATTGCCCTAGAATGATTGCTAAAATGGAAGGCATGAATCTGAAAGAAGAAAACTCTAAGGCAGATCCAAAAATAACAGAACCTGAGAGAGAATCAGACAAGATGTTACTACAAATACAAGACACCTTGAATGATCACCAACATGTTAGATTATTAGAGGTTTTTAACAAGAAAGAATGCATCGAGGTAAGAATAGGAGACTTCGACGTTGACTGTGTTCTAGATGAGGAAACACAGGTGAATGTTATGACAGAAAGAACTTGGGAAGCTATAGGGAGGCCTGTTATGACCCCTTCACTGAGTGGAATAGGGTTATTCAGAGGGAAACTAGTGAACCTATGTGGAAGGCTCAATCAGATATCTATGAATGCTAATGGAACTTCAACAGAAGAAGATTTTGAGATTATCAAATTTATTGAGGACAACGCCCCATTTACTATGTTACTTGGAAATCCTTGGATTGAAAGAGATCAAGATAGAAAGAAGGAAGAAGAAAAAGTTTTAGAACAATAGAGATAAGAATTAAAGAAGGATCACGTAGTTAATTGAAGAACAGGAGAACGGATCGAAGCTATATTACACTAGGAACCCAGATGTCAAAGTTATCAGAACACCAGAGGACTCACGGAAGACTGAAGTTTCTATCTGAGATAAAGAAGAGATGTTATACTTGAACCCTAAGAAAGAACCTCAGCAGTGCGAAGTAACTATATCCAAGGAAAATAAGAGCCAGAACGGGAAAAGAACTACTGAAACAAAGCTCACTGGAAAGAAAGCTAGAAAGTTAAGTAATAAGAAGGCAAATATTGAAAAGTTGCAGGAGATTCCAGATAGAACATCGCAGAAAGAAAAATTGCAGAATGGGAGCTTCACCGAGATATCAGAACAATGACCTATGGCACTTCGCCGTGCTGAAGCGATATAGCCGTTGGAATGATATACCCATTCGAATTCCTCCCAGAACATACAGAAAAGCATTAAAGAATATTCACTAGACCGTTGGACCGCACCATAACAGACTGATCAACGTTAATGGAAGCTTCATGCCCATTGCAAGCAGACCGTTGCCAAATTTCTTATTTAGTTCACTGTGCCATGCACAAAGAACACATTTTCCAACTGAGAATTAGAAGCCCTCCGAATAGTAGTTGTATATAGTTGTCATTGCAATCTAGTTGGTCATCCTAGTACAGTATCTGAGATCACTGTGAACCTCAACTAATTTTTCTCTCCGAGCGTGTATGTCCAATGAATTTAGCACAGCCAAAGAATATACAAGAGAGGTACTCGCTAGCCTCATAATCGAAAGAGTCATGTCAGAATGAGGGTTGTCTATAGGTTTACAGGCATCCTCAATGAGAGGAGTGTGAGCCTCCCCATCAACTGGTCGAGCAGGAACATCCCGAGTCAGCGCAGAACGTAGAACCAAACATAAAGATGATATGGCCAATGCAAGGTTGGTTCCATCCATCCTACCTACTTACATACCACTTCTGAGAAATGCAATCAACAAAGACAACATGCCTATAGACTTTGAGTACACTCTAGTCATTGCGTAGCTACCGAAAGGGGTACGCGTAGTCTGCGCAGATCAAGACAAGATTGCAGAATTGAAGTTTAGTGACTTCAACCTGGGGGATCATAAAGTCTACAACACACTTTCCCCATACAAGTACCTAACCAGAACCAAGGAAAGAACTCGAAGATCATCCCTCAGCAATGGACTATGAACCTTGCGTAGTCCACTCTGCTGAATGTCATGAATATCCCACATTTCAGACGTCACCAAGAAGTCAATTCCTGTGTTAAGATACTCCTGGAAAGCTACCACGAAGGATACCTATGGTTGAACCACTGCATCACAGTTGATCCAACGCTGATCAATAGGATCACAGGTCTTAGCATGCAGGGCCTTGATCCCCATGACTAATATCCTGGAAATACCACAGACCACGCTCTTGCTCAGAAGATCAAAGAAGCTTATGGCGATGTTGAGAAAGGAGCACGGGGCTACAAGGTAACCTCTATTCAGAGTGGCGCAGTGTGCCTTACATGTCAGCTGATCACAGGGAAGCTCGTTCACAAGAATTGACCCACGAAAGTATCTGGCTTTGTAGTTGACCTCGCAGGAAAGTGCGCAGAGGGACTACAAATGAATTGGGCGAAGTACCTGGTGAATCAACTAGAGATCGATTGCAGAGAAGCCCAAGATCAGGGGCATGAATTCCATTTTAGCTGGCTCTTGTTACTTATAGCTTTCGTTGCATGGGAGCTACCAGAATATGCAATCTTCCTGGACCTCGACTCTTTTGAGCCCTTAGCCGTGAAGTTCAGTACCTTATGGTACTCAAATGATATGAGAAAACAATGGAAATCAAATGTTGTATCCAACACCTACTACAATCAGTTGAAGCGCACCATCCAGTCTGATCCTCGGATAACCCCGAATACCCTCTTCAGGTTCAGGCCCTTAATGAAGTTCAACACGAACCACCACTTCATTTACATAACAGCACGCGTTGATGAGAACAAAGAGCAGTTATAGTCTTATTATAAGCTAACAGAAGAAGACCTGGAGGAAATCACCAAGGAATGGTCGATAGATCTCCTTATTTCAACAGACCCCGCATAATTGTCTGACATCGACAACCCAAAATATGCACAGGATACACCTAGGCCCAGTAAGATGAAGAAAACAATGAAGACAAAGAAGGATGAGGAAATACAGGATATAGACGATAGATATGTAAGGACCACATCTATTTCACCCGAGTAAGAAGGTAATGATGAAGAATTTGAACAGAGGCTAGAAGACGAAGAGGACTCGTTGAAGAAAAGGAAGGTTTCACCTCTGAAACCTTCCTCCTAGAAGAAACCTAGAACCCCTGTAACCAAGATGAAGACTGTGCTCACCCAAGATGGCTTCAGTTCGTGAGATCGAGAACCAAGGAACATAGCTGGAGTAGGTCGTAAATTCAACACAACAACGCCTAGAAGGGTCAATGAATGTCACACTCATCCAGGAGTTCACCGAGCAAGAAGCAGTTGCAATGCAGCAGGTCGAAGAAACTCGATCCAAGATCGACGCATTCAAAGCAAAATTGATTAGACGTGAGTGAATCGGGATGAGTCACAGGTGAGTGTTGGGGGCCTATTGGCCCTTGACCAAGTTGTGGGAGATACTTGGTCATATTTGACCATTTTTGGGACTTCAATGCCCTATCGAAGGAAGCGCGCAAGATGAAGCAAAGATCATGGGATATCGGTCCAATTTTGGGCCCCTTTTTAGGGTTTGGGTTAATGTAATGGGAAAGGGATGTCGGCCCATGGGTTTACCCATACTTAGGCCCACTTTTGTATGTATAAATAGATTTCTAGGCAAGGTAGAAGAGAGTTGATGGCTTAGCGATAGTAATTATATCTGTGTGATCGAATGTGGATTATAAATTCTCTATGCATGATTGTAAGAGACTTGCAGAGCTCAATGCAAGTTGGTATAGGAGGTTGTGAAAGGCTTTGTGTTGAAGTGCAAGGAAGAAGGATCTAGCGAGCTACGTAGATATTATGTCCTATGCAAAGTAAGGGTTGTTGAGGCTCTGTGCTGTAACTGCTTGATCGAGATAATAAAGAAGAAGAGTTGTGGACATAGCCCCAGGGTGGGGGTGAACCACGTAAGTCTGTGTGTGATGCTTTGTGCTTAGATTCAATGTGTTTACTTCTTCTTCTGCTAAGTGCTTTGATATTTGTAGGAAGACCTGCTTATGCTTTGTTCTCCTAGATGTGTATGAATGTTAGATCTGATGTGTATGAATATGCTTAGTGCTGATCTACTGGGTTTGATCTAGCTTACTGTTGCTAAGTGCTTGAATACTATAGATTAGTGTGAATGCTACGAAGCTCTGTCTTATAAGCGAAGTGGTTATTGAATGTATCTTGAGGAACTAACGGTGCTAAGTGCTCTAGTAAGCTGTATAATCACAGATCTGTGTCCTAGCTAAGGTTGCAGACACTTGAGTCTTGCAACCACCCCTGCCTCTACCTTGGGTGAGACTTCATTTGCTTTGCAGATGTTGCCAAAAGGGCTGATAGTTAGGGTTTTGTTGGTGCGATGTTGTAGCATTGAACCCTAGGTATGCCCCTATGCCAACGGCCATCGACGAATAATGTGGCAGAATATAGCGTCGTTATAGAAATTTTACGCGATGTTATTTCACAGGGTATTCACTCATTAGAAGTTCACATGGACTCCCAATTAGTAGTATATCAGTTGAACGACAGTTACCGTGTGCGTGACCCTACTCTACTCTGACGATTCTTACAGGTACAACTTTTAGAATGACAGTTTGATTTTATTACTTATCATCACGTACCTAGAAGTTATAATTATGTATCTAACGCATATGTTAATTTTGTTTTAGATTGGCATTTGTCACATAACTAAAACGAAGAAAACATTTTCATCAATGTGTACATTGTAACATAAGTAAATCTGAAGATCCATGTTTTTGTATATATTTCAAAAATATGATGTTATAGTACAAACTTGGGGCTGACACCCTCAAAATACATATCCAGTCAATCATACAATAGTCATGAAATCTATGGTTGTGGTGCCAGATGAGTGTCATGATAGAAAACTATGGAGTTTGCGAGATGCCAAAAAAGTCATATCCAATTACAGGGAACACCTACCACCTATCGCTAAATAGCCTCTGATAGATCCTCCACCTGAACCATGGGAATCCTCTACATCAAATGAAATAGGTTGCCTTGCACGTTTTGAGGCACTATATCTGCGTCCCTGCCCACTGCCTCATCTCCTCGGTGCCTTTGTCGATGTCGTGGAAGTTCATTCGGCTGTCATAGACCTATGTCTGCATCACATACATGTTTAGTTAGTACTTGAAATCATCCAAAAATATTTTTTTCTTCTTATACAAAAATACAAAAAAATTAAATATTAAAAAACTTTGACATACCTATGTCTCTGTAGGCATAACCCGGTGGTAACGACATGTATGGATCTCCTCTAAAGTCGATCCCTGCTTAAGGGTAGTCATCTAGAGCTATCACCTCCTGACTCCACCGGAAGAAAAATTAATCATTGTAGGGTGTCGACACCCTACCACCCCTCTGCCGCCTCATCACCTCGGTTGATCCAGATGGATATCGGTGGCCACCCACCTTTTCCAACTGGCTCAAAACAACGTTCTGACATTTTTGGCAATTTACTATTTTTAGCAGTGTTTCGGGTCCTGAACTTCTGGATCCGTTTTGAGGCCCTAAACGATGTTTTTTGGGGTATGTTGCGGTTGCAAAATTCCATCATGGAATTTTGTCAAAAATGTTGTAGTCCTCGGATAGATCTTTCCAACGAGTTATCATACGCCTAAAACGAAGATCGTATGCAAAAGTTACNNGTATGCAAAAGTTACGACCCCGGGAAGTTGATGCACCAACTTACCCAAACGAGGCCCACATGACTTTTGGCGCTTCATCTCCTAGGGTTAGGTTTTTGGATGTATAGGACTTTTGGCATTCCCGTCTATTGTAAAAAAGGCCTTCCGAGCCTCATTGTAATCTTCTTCTTGCGAATGCGCGCTGCTGTCACATCTCTTCTCAAAGATAAGCCGCCACCATTCCAACAAGCTTGTTTCCGCTGCATTTTACAGTTTCAACTTATTTTGTTATTTAATAGAAAACCAGTTTTATTGTATCTCTGTTATTTTTGTGTTATGTAGCTGCTAATAATCGGTATTCATTTTGTTCTGCTCATAAAATCTGGATCAGTGGTATCAGAGCGGTCTGCTCCTTGTCGTCTTAGTGCATGTCCCCAACGAGGTCGGAGTACAAAGCTCATTGATGTGTTGTGCATAAACATTAGCCTCTTGTCAACTCCCCCCTTGGCTTTGGCGCTTGGTCTTTGGTGCCTAGGTATGATGCTTGTGTTGTGTGGCACATGTACTTAGAGATGTGAATTGGGCCCTATTTTTTATAAAACAAAATTTAACCCCTGTCATCATTTTAATTTTGCCCAAAAAAAATTAATTTTAAATTTTTGACAAAATTCATAAAAACCCTGTTATACATCCGAGGACCACATAACCCTTAAAAACCCAATTTTTACTTGCCAAACTTGAAAATTTTTGGCCAAAAGAACCTAAATATTTTGACCTCAATACACTTAATCCCAAGAGCATAATCACCCTGTGAAAGTCAATCTTGGCCAAAATTTACATGTGCTAACATTGTTGACTTGTTATGTTCCTCATTGGGTATGTTGCATTATGATGTTCATCTAGGATTGTGTCACAATGCGACAATCCTATGCTTCCTTGCTAGGTATTGTTAGTCTAGATGTCGTACAGGCCGAGGTCATAAAAAATAGAGTAATACTTGAAAAGAAAAGGATTAATGTAGCCTCATAATAAAGCAAAAATATTTGATGATGGAGCCAGAAAATTAGGCATAGGACAAACCACTTCAATATGATCATTTCATTACTGCTACAATGGGTATAGGCAAATTCCCTTGTTTAAAATATAGAAATTTACACATTACAACTGGATTTTTGATTTATAAACGACACTTCTTATATATACATAAAAATATTTACATCGACAACTAGAAACAAATGCCACTTCTCACATCCACAATTTTTCATTTCACTTGTATCGGATGCTATCATTTTTGTCAACACCTATTAATATTATTAATGTTAGAACAACGTACATCATGATTGAATCTAGAAATGGCCTTGTTATGGCTCAATTGATGTATAGAACAGAGAAACTTGATCAGGTGTACATGAGAACATGCTTGCTATACTTGGAATAAGTCAGACAAGCATGATATCCTTGTGAGCATGCCTCCGTAGACATCTACCATATACCGATATTCACACATGTATCAGGCAATCAACTTCCCGGGTTGATTGAGCACAAAAGGTCTAGATACAAGGGAAGAAAGTAAATGAGAGAATTGAAAGAGAAAGCTTAAAGGCAATAGAAAAATATCGAAGTGAAAATACCAACCTAACATATATACATGAGTTCGAGGGATATATGCATGCTAAGGATATGTAAATGTGAATGTAAATAAACAAGGGAAATTTGTTGCACATGGAAAAACAATTTGGTAAGTAAGTAACAAGATTAA
>SNQJ01S0021563.1:6588-17702 GCA_010110895.2 Picea sitchensis
CAAAAATTGAAAATGCTCGGAATCAAATTTTGACCTTACCAGGAGGTGCGCTTGGCTGAGGCGAGTAGCCTGGTGTCCTCAGATCTGAGAAAATCCAAATTTTACCCCGTCAAATCTGATCTGCGGATTTCTAGACTGGTGCTTCCGGTACTTCTGGTACTTCTAGTACTTGTTTTCTGGTACTTCTGGTACTTTTGTGAAACTAGGGTTTCACTTTTCGAGAGATCCAGCCACTGAAAAGGTGCGCTCTAGGTGCCAAATTGATCCTGGGGGAGGGCGCAGCTTTCTAGGAGGTTAGGGGGCTGAAAAGAGATACTTTTTCAAAACCCTAATTTGCAGGTGCTGCAACAGTGACGTTTTTCCTCTTGCAAATAATGTTTTCTTCAAGTTGGCTCTGATACCATGTTAATGTTTATGCCATTATTATAGTTCTTTGCATTTCATTAGATAAGAGCATAATAAGAACAAGATCACTGAGAAATACACATTCACAAAAGACAGAGCATTTATCCTAGGAAATCCTCTAGGGGAAGAAAACCCAGCAAAAACTTCCTTATCATAAATAGCTTATACAATGTTCAAGAGATAACTCAAACCAATAAAGAAAGTCCTCCCCAAGAGATGCGCCACTCTTCTTCTCCTCTCTCTGGTAATTGCAGCTTGCCTTGTAAGAGAAATGAGCAAATGAGCTGTGTGTTTGAAGTGAGGGGCTAGCCTCTTATTTATACAAGACTGGCACGTGTGAAAGGTCACAACTGGCAGGGCCGACCTCTCACTCTGGGTGGGTAAACCCACCTTTAATTAATTCTGGGTCTTCCATAATAACTGTTGGGGCCGACTTCTTATTCTGCCCTTTGTAATTGTCCGATGGCCAATCCGCAAAAGGGGATATGGTCCTTATACAATTACCAACATGATTAATCCTCAATGGGGATTAATCCAATAACAATAATAATAATAATGACATGATTAATCCGCAATGGGGATTTAATCCAATAATAAAATAATAATAAGAATGCTCTTCGCAGTTAGATTATTTCAACAATTTGTTGGTGCTTTCCCTCTTGAAGGGTTTCTCTCTGTTGTCTCTATTTTGCTGGTACCTTCTTTGGCTTGAAGGGTTTTGTTGCTGTAGTGTATTACAGTTCAGATTTGGACAGTTTGTGTGGGTGTTTGCATCAGCTCTGTATGTAGTCCTCCTTGGCAAAACTGTCTACCTAATATCATAGAAGATCAAAACCCTTGAGTTTGATCCATGACCTTAAGCTAATTTCTGAGCATATTAAAGGGGACAACATCTACATGTGACAAGTAAATCCTTCATTGGCTAGAGGTAAGTCAAGATTTATTTTGTTTGAAATCTGCATTCAGAAAAATTGTTTTCATATGCTCATATCTAACTGTCTATATTTAATTACTTCAGTTAAATGTTTCAAGTGCTGATCTATATTTGTATTAGTGAACAGAATTAGAAAAGGATTTTACTGTTTTCTATTTTCCGTAAAATTCTAACACCTTTCATATAAACAAAGAAAGGAGAGAGTTCCCTCACACTTGACCTTGTAGATTCATTCATCACACACTTGTATTAGAGATGTGAGGAGTGGAACACACTAGTCTCTCTCTCTTTGCACTCTTCATTGTATTATCACTCTTTCTCTTGGAGCGCTAGAGTTCTTGGAAAAGTTCAAGAGTAATTCTAGGGTTGGGGTTTAACCCTAAGGAGGCAAAGAAGCTAGGGTTTGTGATAAACCCTAGTTGGTAAATGAAGCATTGGTCTTGTAGCTCTTGTTGGAGAGGAAGACTAGGGTTTCCATACTTGTTATGTTTATTGAGGAGGAGAGAGGAGACACATTGCACACTTGTGGGATGAAATTGTAGAAGCCAAGGAGGATCTTGGTGAAGAAACCAGCTTTTGTTAGAAGCCAAGGCATATCTTGAAGATAAGAGGGCAGATTTACTGTTGTAAAATCTGCAATAATAAAGTAATTTTAGATATGTTGAAAAAGTGTGCCCAAAGGGCTGTAACTTTTTGACATTGAATACACTTGTTTGGCATCTTTTCTCTTGGGCTGCCTAGTGATTCAGAATGAAGTGAACTGAAGCATTTGCTGCTGTAACTAAATATTTCAGATCAGCTCTAAGGCTGAAAACTCTCAGGCATTAGATCTGGGAAATCTCTAGTGGGAGGTGAAATTTCTGAATTTGCATTAAAAGTCAAGAACTGGAAATTTCTACAGAGAGATATTGCCCATACATCTATATGCAGATTCTACAGAGAGATCTTGCCCATACATCTATATGCAGATTATGTACTTAAATATTTCCTTCCTATTCATACAACTATATATAGAAACGTTGGTTCCTTGTTTCCTGAAATTTTGAAAGTGTGGCCTCCAGAACTCATAACTGTTTCCCCGTGTATCGAATCTTTCCAACAGCTCCAATCCAATATTGGATTTTAGTTAGATAAAGTCCACTAGTAAATAATTTTCAACTCTTTGCCAGGTTGTAAGGATAGAAGAAAGAGCCTAGTAGCAAGGAGGTATGCGTTGGATTCAACTAAAAGCCATCATTTGGTATTCATTTTAACTGATTTAGATGTCCTTCTATATAAAATTTAGAAAAGACAATTTTCTAATAGACCTGAGAACACTTAGGTGTGCCATGTTATGTCAAATAATATCCAGTCAACCAATTACAGCTTAGAATCATTTGTCACATAACAGCATTGTTTCTCCATACACTCATTCTTTCCACAAAAATAGCACTTTTAGAAGGATCTTGCACACATATATGACATCTGAAACACACAACTAGTGGGTATAAAGTATTTGGGCGCAACAGCTTGCCTTGCAAGTGAACAGTAGCGTTGCATGATAGGTCCATCTAAGGTATCTGCTATGCTGAGACTCTCCCCATCCTTAGAACTGAAAAAAGAGAAGTTCTCTGGCAAGCTGAGAAACTTTACTCCTCCTGCTGCTGCCTCCTAAAAATCCATATCCAACCAAATTTGCATGCATTAACAAAGATAACTAGCATTTCTGTCTGAAATTTTAAAAACACAATAATTCAGCACGCATTTCTATTGAACTCATAAAGTACTCCCTTTTCTTTTCTCTGATAAATATAAAATCAATTCAGAGACGATTCATAAGAACTATTAATTTTGAAAATGAAAAGATAGCAATTATTCCCTATGCTATGAAGAGGGACGATAAGATAAATTAATTGAAGCAAGAAACCCATAGGCTCACCAAAAGGAAAATACAATTAGTTAAATATATATACCACAACATATAATTTGCAACCAAATTATTTTATAGATTGCAACATAATTTGCTGATAAAACAAAATGAGAAAAACTTACAGAAAGGACTCCATATCCAGGTTCAGATAGTAGTATTCTTGAAAGACTAGTGCAGCATAAAACAAACCATGGCCTCTACATCGTCCTTCATGGTAAGAGAAAATCCATGTTATATTATAAGAACCCCTACCTGTTGCACAGTTTTAGTATGACAAATCTTCTATACACCTATAAGTTGTAAGAATCTTGGTCTAATCAGTACTTTGCTTCTAGAGGAAGGAAAGAAGCTTTGCTGCTGAGAATTTGTCCCACTTCTAATGAGAAGTTGCCTACAAAAGACCTTGGTATTATTGCATGTTGAGATTGGATAGCAAGAAAGGTCTACACCATGCATGGCATCCTAGCATGGAGGAGGACAATGAAACTTATCCAAGTTGATGGGTTAATCTTTTTCTTAAAATTGTACTTAGGAAAAAGTACATTAAATGGGTTATATTTAATGTTGATTTAGTGAGTATCTTTTATAAAGTTAAAGTGAAAAATAATTTAAGTTGTGGTCTTTTAATCTTGACCATTGATCTCATAAGGTGTGTGAGAATAAATATTGGCCCTCCATCCTTTTGGAGATAGGGTTTCTCACTTGCGCATTGAGTAAAAAGGAGATCAACTTGGAGAGGGATGCATTATGCACAAGAGAGGCAATTTTCTGAAGAGAGAAAAAGGAGAATTGCTTGAGGGTTTGGAGAGAGAGTTTGCAGGGAGACAGAGGAGGCTTCTACACTGAGATTGGCACACATCTTCGGCATTGCAGAGATCTTTTCCTACAAATCTGATCAGAAGGATTTGCAGAAAGGGGCCATACATTTGTTGAGGAGGTTTTGTATTTGGCTGGGCTGATTTTATTGTAAGAGATCTCTATATTTTCCTGCTCAATAATAATAAAATCCAAATCTGTTGCACTAGTTTTCCCTCTGGGGTTTTTCCAGGGACGAATTGTCCAAAAATTACTTGGGTACATGTGATATGATTGTTGTTATCTTTTATTGTTAAGTTCTTGGTTGTTATTTTCTGTTGTGTATTATTTATTTGTGAAGAAAACCTGGCAGAATCAGTTAACAGAAAAATTAATTGATTTAGTGAACTGGGTTTGAAGAAAATTCATATGGTATCTGTTATTGCACAGTTTGTAGTTTAGGAAAGTAGATGGATGAAAAGAGGTCAAACTTGCGTAATTGAACCAATCCCACCCACTATCACCTCGATGGGAAAAAAATTTCTATTTAGGGAGGTAAAGCCCACGGGAGACGTCCCCGGTAACTTGGGTTTTTGAGAAGGCAAGAGGTTTTAGCAAGGCTGAGTGATAATGATCCCCCTCACAAGTTACCACCTGATCAGAAAGTCCTGGCTTATAGCCAATAAATATAGCCGGAAGTAATAACCAATAAGATCACCTACCCGAGAACAAGACAACAATAGAACGATGCATATGCAAGCTTGCTTGTTGGTTAGTACTTCATATTGACTTTCTTGAATATAAGCAATTGAGTAATAAATATTGATGAAGTTAATGTCTGTATAATGATTACAATATTACTTCTCAATAAATGCTAAAGAAAACTTGGCATTCAATGTGACAAATTAACACTTCATAGATAATGCCTTAAACAACCATTCAATTGCTTTCAAAGTGAAATGATCGCTGCACAAAGGTATTTGTAGCACAATAAAGATGACGGCAACAATGAGTTAGCAGGGTTAGTCTTAGGCTAGGGTTAGAAAGATTAGTAATTGCTCAAAGTGTTTGATTGAAGTTGCGATCAAGCTACTCAAGACAAAGGAGGCCTTAGATCAATGCCTTAATAGGGTAGATGGAGTCAAAAGAAGAGGACACAAAAGTTGAAGCAAGGCTGTTGGGAGTGCGGAGCGGGAGCGGGAGCGGGAGCGGGAGCAAGAGCGGGAGCGGGAGCGGGAGCGGGAAGCGCAGATTTTCAAAAATCTCCGGGAGCGGGAAGCGTTTTTTATATAATACATAAAAAACATATATTTTAATGCATATATATATATAACATGCAGAAGGTTGAATCAATTGCAAAAAACATGAAAACATAGATATAAGATCATTTAACTAATTGATTAGTGATTAATCAATGATCATTAAAGCATCAACCATTTAGTACATACTACATACTACACATATAACATCAATCATAAACATATGTGGGACTCAACATTAAAGCATCATAACATCAATCATTAACTTCAAAGGTAAATTGCCATATGATGTTCTTAAGTTCATAAGTTCATAACTTCATTGTTTACAGAATAAGCCATAATAAAGAGTCAAGACTCAAGACTCAAGACAAAGTACTAAGTTTTAGAGACTACTTCTAAACATGAAACAAAAAAAGAGATCTAGCAAGTACTAAGTACTATGCTCTAAGTTTTCCTCTTGCCACGAGAAACTTCTAGTTTCTTCTCCCGTGATCTTTGATTAAGAGGAGGAACAGGTGGAAGTGATCGTGGAACATGACCAGCAGCTGAATGCCCCCACATGACAATGAATGTTGTGCAGATAAAGGTAAAACTGATGAATCTGGAACCCTTGTAGTGGATGGGGGTGGCATGTCTCCTCCGGGAATATGATCGCCATCATGATCACTCAAAAGTTCCTCTTGCAAGCGCTCTAAAACAATGGTTCCATCCTATAAATTAGCCTCCTCTGGATTGTTATCCCAAGTCATATCTCTTTTACAAAGAGCATTCCCGTCTGCATCACAGTAATGTGACAACAACCTCAAGTTGTAATGCACATAAACCAAGCTTTTTGCCCGGTCTGCATTCAAGTTGTTTCTCTTTACACTGTGGATGAAGCTATAGGTGCTCCAACANAAAACTTGGCAGAATCAGTGAATAGAAAAATTAATTGATTTAGTGAACTGGGTTTGAAGAAAATTCACATTGCAACCTCTATAACTTCGTGCCTTCACTAGGTTTGAGGTAATTCTTGTAGCTTTGATTCCATTATTGTTTGCAGTTACCACTTTGGAATTGCTTGGACTTTGGAACACCTTGTCACTAGTTACCTTATTGTCACTAGTCTCATCATCATCACTTGGCATTGGACTGAATTTATCTTCATGGCTTCAACAGTTCTCTACAACATTTTCACATTACCTTTGTCTTCTACAAGCTACCATACATCAATCTGATCCGATTCTTCTTGCCTATGATCTTCATCAAAGACGACATCTCTATTAACAATTATACATTTCTTTTCTAAATTGAAGAAACTATAGACTCTTCACTGTAGCCTGTAAAAATGCACATTTTGCTTTTTCTTCTAGCTTATGCCTTTTGTCTTTTGGCCCATGTAAAAATATGCATTACAACCAAAAGTTTTGAAATCATTTACTTGTGATTTTTTACCACTCCATGCTTCTTCTGTTGTGATGTTTCTTACGAGATACAGTGCAGTACGGACTCCTTCAGCCCATAAATTGATCGAGAGATTTCAGCCCTTATGCATGCTCCTTGCCATCTCCAAAATGGTTGTATTCTTCCTCTCTACAACGCCATCTTGCTGAGAAGTATACAAACAAGTGAGTTGTCTCCGAATGCCATGAACTATGCAATATTTGTAGAAGCCACTGCATTCGTATGCTCTCCCACCATATGTTCTGAGAACCTTGATCTTATCCCCACTTTGCCTTTCAACTATGGCTCTGAATTCTTTGAATGTTTTACTTTCAAAAACATCTTATTGGTACTTCAGAAAGTACACCCAAATTTCTCTTGAAAATTCATCAGCTATAGCCTATCATAAAGTATTTTGAACCTCCCAACGATGGAGTTTTCATGCCACACAAATAACTATACACCAACTCTAATTGCATATTTACTCTCTACGGACCATCCTTAAGTTTTGATAAACCTTGTCCCTATGTTGCTTACCTAAAATACAACCTTGTTGCCCAAATTTTAAGTACCCAGGTGAACTTTTTTGCTTTTCCTAAAAAAATCCTCTTGGCCCCCTAAATCCCTTCCCAGCTGTATAAATATTCTCTTCCCAGTGATGGAGTTTTCATGCCACACGGATCACTATGCACCAACTCCAATTACCTATTTACTCTCTACGGACCATCTTTAAGTTTTAACAAACCTTTTCCCTGTGTTGCTCACCTAAAATACAACCTTGTTGCCCAAATCTCAAGTACCCAGGTGAACTTCTTTGCTTTTCCTAAGAAAAAATCCTCTTAGCCCCCTAAATCCCTTCCCAGCTGTGTAAATATTCTCTTCCCAGTAATAGCCATCTGTTTCATCTGCCGTGCTTTAAATCATTGGGAGTTTTCCATGTTCTTCTTGCAATGGGCCCAATTTTGTATTTTGAGGCACATTCGCAGATAAATTCACAATAGCTTGCCCACATAGACGTTTTCCTTTCTCCTCAGCAAAAATAGACAGGTTTCAGTGCAATTGATAGCAAGGGCACTTAAAAAGTGGACATCAGCATCAGCTCCTGATCGATCCAAGATTACAGGGCTAGACAGGGATGGACACACTGTTATAACAGCTCTGATGGATCCTCGGCAAACTGTGAAATGGCATGGAGCTTTGATTACATAACTGCCTTTGGAGAACGAAAGTTTGCTGTGACTGACTCTGTAACCAAATGGAGTCCATCTCTTCTTGGTATGACTGTTCAAACTTGCAAAGCCCAAGGCACCCCACACACATATGTTGTGCTCTCTGCCTTTTTTTAATAGATGCTTCTCAAATCCCAATGCAGCAAGCATGCACCTACCCAGTATGAGAATATATTCAATGAAGTGAAGCCGACTTACAACATTCAACTGCTCAAGCTCCTTTGGCTAAGAAGCCGTGAGTGGAGGGCACCTATGCTGTCAACATCGCCCAGGACTTGCACCTGGCCCCAACCGCAATAACAGGCCTGCTTGCACGGGTGCACCAGCCCATGAGGAGCGAACATTTTGCTCCGGGGTTTGAACCTTTGTGGGGGAATATCACCACCCCCGTTTTACCAACTAACCAGGCCCCGTTAACCGCTCTCTGTCTTTAGAAAGTACCAGTGCACGGAAAGTGGAATGGAAAAAGGACTAGTTGATGAGGGAAATCACCAAGCAGGCAGAGAAAGAGCACGGGCATTAGAATATTGTAGCAGCAAAGGACGGGCTCTCTATCGTGATCTTAATGTTTTAAGAGTTCTGTTTGATCACAATGGCAACCCCGTGCTCTCATGCTTTGAACCCGCAAAGAACAGAAGAGATAGGAAAAGTTACAACCCAAGTCTGGCTTTCACTCCTCTGGAGTATTTGAGAACTGGAGTAATAACACCCAGAAGTATAACCCATTTGGTTGCAGTTGTGGACATCAAGAAATTGAAGATATGGTGTAAAGTTGAATGGAATCTTATTGAAATTGGGTTCAACTGATGAAGATGCATATCGGTATTGCATTTATTAATTTTTTTAATGAAATATTCTACTGAATCAACGTTCAACCATGCATTCTTGCTCTTGTATGAAATTATTTTGTTATATTCGTATGAGATTTTATTTGTTATATTTGCAAATTCCATTGGGTTTAGTGTTGTCCAGACCACAGACGAGAATGCACAAAATTGTAAAAGGGCATTTGTTGCCTACTGTAAAATTATGAGAAAAATTGTTTGCAGCACTGTGACTGAAACATCCATGAACCTGGCCTATATTGATAAAAATCACGAAGGCCCATATGCCAATTGGCGATATTAATAATGCACCTGCACCAGTCGAGAACAGGTTTGAAAATTGGCATTGAGGTCGTTGGTAGAAGTCATCTGTGCAGCTCCTACTTTCACTCGCCCCGCCATGGAGAATTCAGTAGTGCAGAGAGTAGTGCACTGAATATGTCTATGCACGCTTCTCGATCCGCCTCGCAAGCTCACACCTCCTGCTATACCCGTGAATGTCGATAATGCCATTCGAAGCATCACTCCAGCGTAAACTTTGTAATATTGTAGTTGAATTTAACTTGGGTTAGGTTGGGATGGCATTTTTTTAATGCAAATGCTTTCGAGAATGTGACAAGAGGAATGGTTTGAACATTTTTCTCACCACAGAAACTTAAATGAATGGTTTGACCTGCTAAGCTTTATCTATTGATATTTTATTTTGAAATGACAAAACTCATGCCATCAAAAATTACTCCATTAGTCGTTCCATTAGTCGTTTATATTTCGTCGCCATTTATGTTTGGACATGCGTACTAAATAACATCAACTTATTTTATTTTATCTTATTATTGTAGTTTATTACTTCTTAATTAAGAGATACTCTTAACTCTATTAATTTAGAGTTGACATCAACAAAATTAATAAAATTTAAAATGGTTATTTAATATAATATTTTAAAATATAAAAAAAAAAATTATAAATTTAAAAATTTATGAACTCATTTTTTAGATTCGTGGGAAAAGTATGTTGATAGACCCTAAATCTTCGAGTGTATTAATGTATTTGTTAGAAAAGAAAAAAAATTAAAATAGCATATTTCAAAAAAAATTAAGGTTGTTATATTATCGAGGACCATAAATAAGGTGTGCATGGGATACAAGGTTGTATGTAAATGTGTTGAATTTGTATAGAATAAATGTAGCTAGGAATTGACATACACACTTGTAGAGAAAATAGAAGAAAAGAGAAACACCAGAGAAAGAATGGAAGAATTATCATTAACCAAATGAATGAATGATAATTTACATATGATATACTCTGTATAACTCACCTAATGCGCACTGGAGGAGAAGCCAATGCACCATAGTAGTGGTCTAGAGTGATCTGGACACACACCAGTAGTTACGGGAGTAAATTGCCACCTGGTCTAGTCTCTCGGGTAGTTACGGGAGTGAATTGCCGCCTAGTTGAGTTAACTAGTCTATCATTCTTAAGTTAACTGACTGACACAGAGTGAAGTGAGGAGGAGGAGATCAGGGAATCATGGGTAATGCGCTAGTCTGGTGATGATCCCAATGCTGCATGGTGATAATCACAATGTAGCATCTAGACTCCACTCAACTGATTAAACTAAACAGAATATTCTCCCTAGAGGAATATTCTTCCTAAAATATAGGAGACTGAATAATGACTAATGACCATTGCTTCCTAAGGGGCGAGGACTGATCTAGGTGGATATTGGTGGCCACCCACCTATTCCAACTAGCTCCTCGTGTCCATTTTTTGTTCAGCACGTTCTTCTGTACTGCTTTGTAATTGTAGGTTCTACACTTCTGGGGCTATCTGAAGCCCCACACATTCTCCAGGTGGATACAGGTGGCCTCTTGCCTAATCCAACTGGCTTATTTTGTATGTTTTCATGTCAGCACATCTTATTGTACTTTCAGTGCCATTTTGGAGCCCTAAACATTGTTTTTTTGGCTCACCACAGTCAAACTGTAGATGGCGTTAGAGTTTGACGACGAAATGTGTAGCTCTTTGAAATACCTTTCCAACGAGCTATCTGTAATGTCCCCACTTTGGGACATCATTACATTGCAGAGGTTTATGATTACCAGAGTAGCCAGATGGATGTTATAGCGAGTACAAGGATTATTGAGAGGCGTTTTGGGGTCTGGCTTGCATCGCTCACCCCATTTCATCATTATGGTCCATTCCACACAGGTTGGCTTTGGTTTCGTTGCATTCCGATGATTTCCATGATTTTGAGTATTTTGAGCTATAAGTTAATTAAATTCACTGAAGAGGTCATTTTGGGCACATTACTTGGAGGAACCTCTCAGTGTAATAGCT
>SNQJ01S0021563.1:17752-73177 GCA_010110895.2 Picea sitchensis
TTTTGAGCTATAAGTTAATTAAATTCACTGAAGAGGTCATTTTGGGCACATTACTTGGAGGAACCTCTCAGTGTAATAGCTCATTGGAATCAGGAGGAGCAACACTACAGGATGGGATGGTGAGAAGTGACTTTCAGTGGCCAGGGAAGCCAAAAGGAGAGATAAAGCGCTTTTCATAGGTAAAAAGGTTAATTAATTAATTAAAGTGATTTAATTAATTAATTAATTATTAATAAAATGAAAGTCACTTTGGAGGGACAAGGTGAGCAGGAAGTATAAAGGAAAGGCAAGGGCCTCTATTCATTCATTAATGTCTGTCTATCATTTTGATAACTAGCTTCTAGCTAAAGGGCCCATCTCTTGGGGGTTTTGAGGGTTTTGACTTAACAAACCCTAGAGGATGATTCGATGGTGAAAGATTCCACATAGCTTGTCCCAAGCTTGGTCCCAAAGATACAATACTCTCCCACACCATTCTAGTTCCAGATCTACTCAGTTGCAGGAGGATTCTACATCAGTTACAAGTGCATAAAGAGAGAGGGTGCACCAGTTGTGGGTTTCCAGCAAGAGGGGTGCACCATCCATTGAAGGAGGATTCATTCTAGCTAAGGAGAAGATATTTTGGGAATTCCAAGTATTGGGTTTTCCTTGCAGTTACCATAGCGCCATTATTGGATGTTTTCAGAGGTATTCTTATGGTGGATTGATTTGCATTGAGAGAGGGACGATTTCCCTAAGAGGAGGGTGCATCATTATGTGGAGGGTGGCTAGATCTAAGGGTCTAGCAAGTATTTTGCCTAGTTGAGCACTTGGGTTTTCTTTGTTGTGCTTCGATCTATCATTATAGTGGATTGGTGGAGTTGTTGGAGGTCTCTAGGAGAGAGGCCGAATTATCTACGGTTTCAGGCATCCAGGGGGGCGCACCATTCCTTGGAGGAGATTTAGATCCATAGGGTTTGAGAGGGATCTTGGAGATTGGAGCACCTGGGTTGTTCTTGCAGTGACCCGATCTACGATTCCACTCATTTTGGATTCATTTGGAGGCTTCCTTCAGTTGGGCCAAATTATTGAGGAGCTTCAGCATTCCAGCAGGGCATGGCATCTTCCAGCTTGAGGGTTTACCATTTCTTATGGGCCATATCTACTCTTGCGTTGGTTTTCAGTGAGTATTTGGCCTTGGGAGGCTTGTGGCATGTTCTATTGGAGCATTTTGTAGCAGCCCCTATCTTCTATTGTCTTTATTGGAGCCATTTGATGTGCATTCCAGATTAGCATCTCATTGTATCAGGTTCTTGCTATCTATTTATGAAATAAAGATCAGATCTGCAGTGTTTTGGCTTGTCTATCATCTTATTAATCTTGCATATGGTTGAGGTATGTTCCATGATTGTATCTCTTTGTTTATTACTACAAACACACATATAACACATCAAAAAACCCTAAGCGCAACCTAAATATTCACAGTAAGCAAAGTGTTTGACAAATTACGACAACCAAAAAAGTTTTTAAAAGACACCCCAAAACTGTGATGTTCCTGGCATAATGGCTTGGGAACATTACTGTGGTATCAGAGCTTAGATTCATGCCAGCCGGTGGGAATTAGCACATGCATACAGAGCCATAAGGAGAGATGGATGAGATATGCTTTGAGATAACATACTTGGAGATAATATATTCCAGCCTTAGCAAGGAAACTAGGGCTCAAATAACCTTTCCATAGTATGTAGCCTTAAGAAATCTCAGTTGGAGCGAAGAGGATATTTTACATGGGATCATCGTAGCAGATAAAAAGAGAAGAGCAGCAGCTAGATGGTTGGAATAATAGAGTGACCCCACAACCATTAGGAACACACAACTTTTCTACAGTTTCAAGGTGCCTTGGGAACCATATCATAGGTGCAGGGGTAAGGATCAGAAGCACATTGTTGAGGCACACTATGATAGTGATGATGAGGTGTGTGAGGATGGAGCAATAGATGCTGATTTGGGGCAGTCTGATGATGATAGTGACTCTTGCACAGAGGCTAGTGATAGTGACTCTTGCACAGAGGTTGATGATACTAGCACACTTGAGGAGGATGGTGACCTTTGTGTAGTGGATAGACAATCGAAGGAGCAGGATGACAACACATGCATTTCAGCAGACATATCACATATTGTTGATGACCTTACACCCCACGCATTAGCACCTACAAACCAGCTTCCTATGGTGGTCGTGACACATCGGTCATCTTTTCAGACACCCATGATATCCACATCACAAGATGATATCAGTGGCATTTCAGATGTGATGGAGGAGCCATGTGTGAGGGATGCACACCATGGACATGTATATCCACAGATCCAAGAGGATGTACAGGACGTACGGACAATTGACCTTACACATACAGGTCAACATGAGGAAATGGAGTCACAGATTTTGGAGATTCCATTAGTTGAGCAGATTGGGAGACTGACAGCTTAATAGAGCACTTACTTCAAGTATCAGCTTGCATTGATGAGGATGCTCTCTTTATTGGTCAGGATGACCATAGCACGTGTCTGGACACATCTATATGGGATCCAGGCGCAGATGATAGTAGCAGGGTGAGTGCACAGGAGGATACGGCTGCTCATATAGGATATAATGTGACTCGGAGGGAGATAACATCTAGCGATGGGATGCAGTGGCATACAAGAGGACCCAACAACACAGTAGACAGTGGGTAGTTTAGCACGTTATCTTATACATAGAGTGTTTTTGGGGATTCCAGAATTGACACTAGCAGGACCGACACTAGAAGTGAGGGATATGAGGCGGCACCTCAGCATGATTGTGATCAAGAGTCACACCACTTAGCAACACAATTGAGAGTCAGTGAGGATATGATCATGACAACCACCAGGCGCAGTGATGACATGCATGCATTGATGGCAGATTACTGTTGGAGAGCATCAGTGGCACATGGCAACTCAGATGGAGGATTTGCCATGGATGATTTTGACACTCTCAAAAAGAGAGTGTCTATGATGAGGACTGACTACCAACAGTTGTTGACAGACAGGGACTACCTACTGGGGATTGGCGAGTTGTATCACATGGCCATGATGGAGCAGGAGTTGGAGGTTGACAAACTTCCTCAGGAGTTAGAGAGCACTTGAGGGTTCTTGAGAGGCACACAGACAACCCTTCAAGAATCAGAGTCCATATCAGAGGAGCCTCCTGAGGAGATTTGTCAGAGATCCACATCAGTCGTCTTAGTGGACACTCGGATGTATCACCTAGTCACGTTGTTAGAGGATATTGGTGATCTAGCAGAGGAGCACCAATTGATGCAGGACACTTCCATTTGTGTTCCGAGAACGGTTAACCTCCATGTAGAGGTTGATCCAGCATTACACCCAGGATCTACGATGCAACTTGAGTCTACGGGAGACAACATGAGTATGTCGGAGCATATAGTGAGGAGTGGTAGCTCACAAAGACATGCCCAGATGTATGATGGGATTCAAAGGGGTATAGTGCTTTGCAGGGAGGAGACACACCTAGGGGAGTATGTAAATGTCACTCCTTTGCAACATCCCATAGTTGTGAGAGATCACCTTCACCATTTCAGCAGTTGCAGGGGAGATGAGAGATGGAGGTTGGTTGAGCAACACTTAGAGGAGTTACTTCCGGTTGTACCTGATGATTGGGATTCAGTGATGACTATAGGCGAGTAGTTATCATGGGTACTGGTAGACGTGATTTTGGTCGAATCCTTGGGATTGACCAAGACAAGTGGTATTTTTCAGTCCTACAGTTAGCTACAGATATTTTTGTTAGACTTTCTTGACACGTTTATCATAGGCAGCAGCATGAGGAGAGATAGATAGTGGCTGAGGACATGGGGAGTGGCTAGGTCGAGATCACCTGACATGAGTGTTTTTATGGCATTCAGTCGGATAGAGGTGGATCGTTATAGGCAATCAATGGAGACTTGGTGCATGATGGTGAGCATAATAGGTTAGATGATAGTCAATGAACACATAGGGATTTCGACAGTGATCGGTCTGACACAAGAGCAGTCAGGGGAGATTGGAAGCGATAAACTTCCAAGTCTGCCATGGGATCCGAAAGTTCATGTGGTTAGCAGGATGTTTCACTACATGAGGACCCAGGTTGCGCTAGAGAGCCATATACTCCACCAGGGGTTGGTTTGAAGTGGGCCTGTAGGGATTTGTTCGATAGAGCGAGGGAAATTTTCACTCTCGATCATCATGATCGGACATAGAGATGGTTGGGCAAGTACTAATTCCACATAGATGTCTTTATAGATGCAGTTTTTGTACAACAGGTCGAATGGCCACAGGTATTTCGGCTTGAGGATCCAAGAGAGAGGGATCCAGTATGTATGCAGGGAACAGACAGTCATGGTCAGAGTAGTGCAAGGCCAGCATGGTGATATTCGACAAAGATTAGCGTGGGATCCAGGGATTGCAGGGTTGATCTTTTCTTTGACTGACAGGGGTGAGTGGACCTTTGCAGGGGAAAGTTGTTTTGACTTTCCATTGAGATTCAGTGTTGGGGAGAGCACATCTCTTGAGGGAGTCTCATGGAGGTCTTGCAATACCTCATTCTGGCATCAGCAGATGCAGTTGATGGAGGCCGCGTTGATCTTGGTAGTAGCTTGGAGGATGGACTCATTCCAGGATGAGGCCATGTGTCATGTGCAAAAGTTTCACGGTGTTGATACATTTCAGGATTATGCTTCTTAGGGGATTGCAGTTCATGTCTTGATATGGGACCCAGGGGGCAGAGTGAGTGATAGTTCATCTTTGGATGGGGTCTACTATGTATCCCATAGGTGGACATGGGATATTGGTATTATACTTGAGGGGATTTGGTTATTTCTTGAGGACAAGCAATTTTCTAGTAGGGAGGATTGTAATGTCCCCACTTTGGGACATCATTACATTGTAGAGGTTTATGATGACCAGAGTAGCCAAATGGATGTTATAGCGAGTACAGGGATTATTGAGAGGCATTTTGGGGTCCGGCTTGCATCGCTCACCCCATTTCATCATTTTGGTCCATTCCACACAGATTGGCTTTGGTTTCGCTGCATTCTGAAGATTTCCATGATTTTGAGTATTTTGAGCTATAAGTTAATTAAATTCACTAAAGAGGTCATTTTGGGCACATTACTTGGAGGAACCTCTCAATGTAATAGCTCATTAGAACCAGGAGGAGCAACACTACAGGATGGGATGGTGAGAAGTGACTTTTAGTGGCCAGGGAAGCCACAAGGAGAGATAAGGGCTTTTCAGAGGCAAAAAGGTTAATTAATTAATTAAAGTGATTTAATTAATTAATTAAATATTAATAAAATGAAAGTCACTTTGGAGGGACAAGGTGAGAAGGAAGTATAAAGGAAAGGCAAGGGCCTCTATTCATTCATTGATTTCTGTCTATCATTTTGATATTTGGCTTCTAGCTAGAGGGTCCATCTCTTGGGGGTTTTGAGGGTTTTGACTTAACGAACCCTAGAGGACGATTCAGTGGTGAAAGATTCCACCTAGCTTGTCCCAAGCTTGGTCCTGGAGATGCAATACTCTCCCACACCATTCTAGTTCTGGATCTACTCAGTTGCAGGAGGATTCTACATCAGTTATAAGTGCAGAAAGAGGGAGGGCGCACCAGTTGTGGGTTTCCAGCAAGAGGGGCGCACCATCCATTGAGGGAGGATTCGTTCTAGCTAAGGAGAAGAGCTTTTGGGAATTCCAGTTACTGGGTTTTCCTTGCTGGTACCATAGCGCCATTATTGGATGTTTTCGGAGGTATTCTTATGGTGGATTGATTTTCATTGAGAGAGGGACTATTTCCATAAGAGGAGGGTGCGTCATTCTGTGCAGGGTGGCTAGATCTAAGGGTCTAGCAAGTATTTTGCCTAGTTGAGCACTTGGGTTTTCATTGTCGTGCCTCGATCTATCATTCTAGTGGATTGATGGAGTTGTTGGAGGTCTCTAGGAGAGAGGTCGAATTATCTAGGGTTTCAGGCATCCAGGGGGGGCACACCATTCCTTGGAGGAGATTCAGATCCATAGGGTTTGAGAGGGATCTTGGAGATTGGAGCACCTGGGTTGTTCTTGTAGTGACCCGATCTACTATCCACTCATTTTGGATTCATTTGGAGGCTTCCTTCAGTTGGGCCGAATTATTGAGGAGCTTCAGCATTCCAACAGGGCATGGCATCTTCCAACTTGAGGGTTTACCATTTCTTACGGCCCAGATCTACTCTTGCATTGGTCTTCAGTGAGTATTCAGCCTTGAGAATCTTGTGGCATCTTCTATTGGAGCATTTTGTAGCAGCTCCTATCTTCTATTGTCTTTATTGGATCCATCTGATGTGCATTCCAGATTGGCATCTCATTGTATCAGGTTCTTGCTATCTATTTATGAAATAAAGATCAGATCTACAGTGTTTTGGCTTATCTATCATCTTATTGATCTTTCATATGGTTGAGGTATGTTCCATGATTGTATCTCCTTGTTTATTATTGCAAACACACATATAACACATAAGAAAACCCTAAGCACAACCTAAATATTCATAGTAAGCAAAGTGTTTGACAAATTACCACAACCAGAAAAGTTTTTAAAAGACACCCCAAAACCGTGATGTTCCTGGCATAATGGCTTGGGAATATTACATTATCACGCTCCTAAAACGGAGGTCGTATGCAAAAGTTACAACCCTGGGAAGTTGAGGTACCAAATTACACCAACTTACCCATAGGGCTCACATGACTTTTGGCGTTTCACCTTCTAGGGTTAGGTTTTTGGATGTCTAGGGTTTTGGCATTCATGAGTAATATCAAAAAGGCCTCTGGAGCCTCATTGTAATCCATTATGCTCAGACGGATGCACGTAGAAACCACATCTCTTCTCAAAGATAACTACCATTATTCGAGCAAATGTTTCAGTTTTGCAGTTTTACAGTTTCATTCTATTTCATTATTTAATAGAAGATATTGTTCATTAATATCTCTGTGTTTATTGTATTCAATGTGTTAATCAATTCGTTCTGCTACTAAATCTGGATCAGTCCGCTGCCTCTGAAATGGATCTTTGCAGAACTTCAGAGTGCTCTAGTTGTCACACCAGATGACGATTGATCAATGAAACTAAATGCCCAACTTAGTGAGAAAATGGTTTAACCACATAGCATGAATGGTTATATTAACTACCCCTTTGTACTATGCCTCGACTGAAGATAGAGCACTAACAACTTGCTTCTTGCTTGACCAACAGATAGGCATGGAACCAAGACTAAGTGAGTAACCAGATGTGGACTTTCAATCAATGTTATCGCCAGCCCAATCAGAATCAGTGAACCCGATGAGGTCCAATGTAGAGTTTGTTGAATAATGAATCCCAAAGGTGATGGTGCCCTGTATGTATCGAAGGATGTGCTTTGGAGTCTTCCAATGTAGCTCATGCGACTCCTGCATGAACATGGAGACTGTGCCAACTTCATAGGAGAGGTTTGGTTGGGAGTGTGTGAGATACAACAAGCTCCCCACTAGATGTTTGTAAAGTGTGTTGCCAACCAATGGAGTGTCCCACCATCCTCAAGTCTGACTCCCGATAGGAAAGGAGTCGGGGAATACTTGTAGTCCATCCTGTGAAATATCTCAAGGAGATCTCATGCATACTTGGACTGAGACAGTGTAATGCCTGATGCATCCTGACTGGTTTCGATTCCAAGGAAGAAATGTAGCGGATCCATGTCCGCCATCATGAACCTGTTATGTAGAATCCTCTTGACTACAACAATCACTTAAGTCAAACAATCAACGATCAACAAATCATCAACATACATAACTAAGAGTAGAAGTGAATCAGTCGTCCCGAGCATGTAGACATTTGGGTCTGATTTACAACATACAAAGTTCTGTGATAGTAGGTAGGAGTCCATCTTGGAATACCATGCCCTCAGAGCCTGCTTGAGGCCATAAATAGACTTCTTAAGTCGAGAGACCAAAGATGAATCCTGCATGAATCCCTGGGGCTGCTCCATATAGATCTCCTCAGAGAGATCACTATGAAGAAATGAAGTATTCACATCCATCTAATGGACTTCCCATCCCTTGGTTGTCGCAATGACAAGTGTCAAACCTATCGAATCCATCTTTGCTACTGGAGCGAAGGTCTCATCATAGTCAATGCCATGCACCTACTGAAAGCCTTTAGCAACAAGACTGACTTTGTATATGCTAATATGTCCATCCATTGCGCTCTTGTTCATGCAGACCCATCTGCACATGACAAGTTTCCTTCCAGAAGGAAGGAGAACCAGATCCCAAGTCTGGTTCTCGAGGAGGGAGTTGTACTCCTCCTGCATGGCGAATTCCCAAAAGGGATTTCCAGTAGCCTCTTCATAATATTGTGTATCTAAAGACTAAACCAAGAAAATATGTCTGGGTGGCAATGGTTCAGTGGTCGTGAGTGCAAGAGGAGGCTCCTTGAAATTAGATCGAGTCCTCCTAGTATCAGTTGGATCCCCAATAAGATCCCATGCATCCTGAAGAGTAGTCTTGGCCCACTTGGGCATCTGCTCTGGATCTACATCTGCATCTGCATGCATTGACTCTGCATTTGATTGTACTGACTCTATATCTAGATCATCTGAATCCTCTGAATTAGAACTCTCATTTGAAGAATAGTCGACATGTGCATGCTCATCATCTTTGACAGGTGGAAGAACAAAGGTGTTTGCATCCGGCTGCTAAGGTACATGCGAGACAGTTTCCTTGAATTGGAAACTTCGCTCAATGATGAGCCTGTCTAAGGAAAGATCAATAATTTTGTATCCCTTCACACCATATGGGTATCCAACAAAGATACACTATGTGCTCTGTGTCTCAAGTGCTTTCCTCTTTTCAGAGGGAATCCGGGCCCATGCATGTGAACCGAAAATACGAAAGTGGGTCATTTTTTATTTGAGGTTGCTCCAAGCCTCATAGGGGGTCTTATCCTTGACAGATCTATGGGGATATATGTTTTGTATGTGGGTTGCACAATTAAGTGCTTCGACCCATAATCTTTGTGGAAGTGACTTTGCATGTAGCATGCAAGAGGCCATCTCTTTTAGAGATCTGTTTTTCCACTCAACAACTTTGTTTTGCTACGGAGTATAGAGAACTGTGTGTTGCAACTAAATACATGCCTCATGACAAAGATTATGGATCTCATGGTTGACATACTCCCCCCCAGTATCAGTTCAGAGGATTTTGATTTTCTTTCCTGACTGTGTCTCAACCAGGGCTTTGAAATCCTTGAGGTGTTGAAAGACCTCTGATTTTTGCCTGAGAAAGAAAATCCATGTGAAGCATGAGAAATCATCAACAAAAATGAGCACGTACCTTGCTTTGTTGATTGATGGATGCGAAAAAGGGCCCATAAGGTCATTGTGGATTAGATCTAAAGGAGAGGAAGCTCTTTGAGTCTTTCCTTTGTCGAAATTCTCTTGAGGATGTTTTCCAAGAACATTTGTCGAAATTCTCTTGAGGATGTTTTCCAAGAACACATCCCTCACATATTCCTTTGGAGAAGTGGATGTCGGGTAGACCATCAACCATTCCTTGCTTGATAAGTTGTTGCATATATCTGAAATTTAAATGCTTGAACCTTTCGTGCCATATCCTACTCCTTTCATCAGCATGGATAAGTAGTAATGCAGAATCTGGTTCAATCAATTCAGAAAATGTGTAGAGTCTAAATTGATGATTTACCTCATCGGTAGAAACCCTGGAATTAGTTTGCATGTCATAGATATTCACTGCATCATGTGTGAATATGACTCTCTTTCTGGTGTCAGAGTTATTCATCTGATACACAAAGAGAAGATTGACGGAAAGTTTGGGAACATGTAGCACATTCTCGAAGCTTTCATTTATGAGTTCAATCCTTTCTTTGGCGGTGACCTCGACTGGAGAGTTGTCCCCCATCAGAATAGGAGGACCTTTGCATGTATCCAATGAAGAATAGACCTCTTTTGTGGTAGTCATGTGGTGTGATGCTCCTAAATCTATGATCCAAGCATCGGGAGAGGAGTTGAGGGCAATCAAAGCATGGCTAGAATTGTCTTTCTTGGGATTCTAATATTCTAGCTTCTTCTTCTTCTTGGCACCCTCGGGGATGTGATCTCCAAGGTTGTTTTGTTGAAGTATTTGGGTCATTAGATCTATCTGTTTTTGTATACATACAGATTTTGGATGGAATCCTTTATGGCAGTAAGAGCATTTCTCCCCTTTTCTTCCCTTTCCACCTTTGCATCTGGAGGCATCATTGAAGGGTTTTGAGTGCCCTTCCTTCTTTGGATTTGCATGTTCTTTCCTTTTGTATTTATCTTTAGATTTTTTATATTGATGACTGCTGCCATCTTACACAGTAAGTGCATGTGCCTTTGGGCCTTTGATTTTTCCCATGTTGATGAGCTTGCTCTCCTATTGTGTCAGAGACTCGATAAAGTCCTCAAGAGAGGGCATCTTCCAGGTAGATCCAGATGAAAATCGAACTTAATGAAATGTGGATACAAAAATTGATTATTTTGGACCAAGTTTGGAGAGAATTGTGAGAACCATTTGTTTCTCCTCCTTATATTTATCGACCCCGCAAGCCTTGAGTTGTGACAACAAATCCTTATATTTAGTAAAGAAATCTTGGAGATTGTCGAAGCTTTTTGGATCCAATGTGAGTAATTCCACCTCGAGCATGTGTCCCCTCATCTCATCCTGTTTGCCAAAAATCCCTTCCATGGTGGTCCAAGATTCATTGGGGGTTTTACAGGAGGATATGTAAAAGATAAGTTCAGGAGAAATGAGACTGCATATTGTTCTGAACGCTTCATCCATTCGATTTAGACACTTGGATTTTTCTAATACTGATGTTGTTTCTTCCTCTGTGTTCATGGTTAACCTGTACAATCCTCTACTTCGAAGATGCATTGTCATCTTCTCCTTCCATGCAAAGAAGTTGTAAGGTGTAAGAATGAATTCTTTTGGAAATTCCATTTTTTCGTTGTCTTCAATCTTTGGTACCTGCTAAAATAATTTGGTGTGTCTTTTCCCTAGTAGTTTGTTGGCTCTGATACCATGTAAATGTGTTGAACCTACACAAAATAGATGTAGTTGGGAATTGACATACACAGTTGCACATAAAATAGAATAAAAGAGAAACATGAGAGAAAGAATGGAAGAATTCTCATTAACCAAATGAATGAATGATAATTTACACATGATATACTTTGTATAACTCAACTAATGCACACTGGAGGACAAGCCAATGCGCCATAGTGGTGGTCTAGAGTGATATGGACACACACCAGCAGTTACGGGAGTAAACTTCCACCTAGTCTAGTCTCTCGGATAGTTACAGGAGTGAACTGCCACCTAGTCTAGTCTCTCGGGCAGTTACAGGAGTGAACTGCCACCTAGTCTAGTCTCTCGGGTAGTTACGGGAGTGAACTACCACCTAGCTGAGTTAACTAGTGTATCATTCTTCAGTTAACTGGTTGAAACAGAGTGAAGTGAGAAGGAGATAAGGGAATCATGGGTAATGCGTTAGTCTGGTGATGATCCAAAGGACAATGTGCATTAGCTGGTGATGATCCTAATGCTACATGGTGATAATCCCAATGTAGCATCTAGACTCCACTCAAATGATCAAACTAAAGTGAAAACTGAAGATAATATTCTTCCTAAAATATAAGAGACTGAATAATGACTAATAAACATATGAAAAACCTTAGGATAAAGAAATCCTAGTTGTGTGTGAAGTAACTCCAACATTGTATGTAGTGGAATGGGCATAAGCCAATTAGGGCGTATAGGATTTTAAGCGACCTCCAAACGTTGTATTGCTCTAAGGTGCATAATTTCTAAGCCCTCATTTTCCCCATAGATAATTTATATGGCCTGTATAATCTCTACAAGGTTATGGATTTCAAAAAATTGTTGATATTCAAAAACGTTTAGAATGGGCAGTTCAGGCGTAAGCAGCTTGTCCTCAACAACATGTGCTTTTGTATGGGTGTCAATTGTTGGGTTGTTATATTCTTTGCGGTGAAAGAGCAGTCAACCGACTATATAGTCGAGGCGAATTGAATAGGCGAATGAATCAATCGATGTGTCAAGTCGAGTCGATGGTTAAGTCAAGGTTGAAGTGATTGACTGGAAAGTCAAAGGTCGAAGTGGTGGATTAGGAAGTCAAAAGGTCAGCTGGCAGGAGGTCGAATGGTTTTCGACTGAAGACCGACTGGAGATCAACTAGGTAGTCGAGCGGTAGCCGACTGTAAAAAAATCCTGAGATTTGTGGGATTGCAACCAATCATCTGCGTGGATCTGTAACCGTTTTTGGGTGCCATAATTTAGGGATTTGCATGTTGTAAATCCTATAATAATGTGTGTTGTAATATTCTAAAAGTTAATCTTTTGAAGAATCATGAAGGTCATGTAGATGAAAGCTGAATTGGCTACGAGATTTTTCTTATGTAAAGCAAGAGAGTATGATGACAATTGTCTCTTAGGTGTAGACCAAGGATAGTTGTGTAACTCTTTATTCAATTAATGAATAAGACAACAAGAGAGCAAGATGCTCAAGGAATGTTGGTTTTCCCGATTAAGGGTTTCCAAGGTAAAACCTTTGTGTATTGTGTATTTGCAATTTATTTTATGTTTGAATCTGTCTTCTCTTTCCTCGTTGATTTAATGTGAGGATTTGTTTTCCCAACAAGTGGTATCAAAGCATATATGTTGCTATGTACAAGTCACGTCATAGAAAGGTTAAGCATATCTTGGATCTGAGATAAACCCAGGTCTAGTGGAAGTTGTAAGTCGGTGATCTTTAAAGGTGCTTGAAAGAATGACAAGTAGTTCACGGATATAGATCGAAAAATTCAATGGCCATAATTTTGAGCTTTGGAAACTTAAGATTTTAGATCTCCTTGTATATCGAGAACAATGGGCAACTATGAGCCCCATAACCATTCTGACGGGTATGTCGAGAGAAGAATAGGAGAAACTCAAGAGAAGGGAAAGGAGTACGATTTGATTTTGTCTTGCAGATTCAATATTGCTAAATGTCTTAGGTGAAGACTACAAAGAAAGTGTGGGACAAGTTAGGAAGTGTGTACTAGTTGAAATCCTTGGTAAACAAGTTGTTCCTTTGGAAGAAGTTGTATCTTCTAAGGATGAGTGATGGGAGCTCAATGACATAGCATCTGAGTGCATTTGATATTCCAATAAGTCAATTATTGTTTGTGGATATTAAAATCACTGAGGAGGAGAAACATATTATCTTGTTGTGTTCTTTTCCAGACTCTTGGGATAGCTTAGTTGTGGCTATAGGGATAATTAGACCACATTCATGCTTGAATATGTGGTTGAATCTATGTTGTCAGTGTTATCTCCCAAAAACGCACCGTCATTTTGGGTGATAAGAACGAGTTAAAAAACTTTATTTCTATGAGTGTTGGCCTTCAAAATTCGAAGTCTCAGCTTTCGGCAGTTTAGCTTGTCTGTTTTAGTCTAGTTAATTGCCGAAACAGGTTGTTTTCGGTAGCTAAGGCAGTCTGTCAGAATGACCTTAACTGCCGAAAATGTTTCCATGTGTAAAAATAAAAAACTCTTTTCCTCTTGCATACGCCAAATGTCCACCTACAGGTCAATTGGCGAACCAATAAATTCTAGTCAAGTCACAAAGCTTAGCGTACCCAGTCATGAGCCATTTCACGAGATAAGCCACAGCAGTTATAAGTCAGCAACACCAGGCCAAAGGCACGCATAGTTGTTTGAAAAAGCAACATGGCTTGATCTGTGGGTTTTCTTTTTACAGATTAAGACATCAGGTTGATTATGCAAAGGTTCAAGCTAAGCCATTGGTCAAATACTAAGCTACACAACATGCAGAATGACCTTGCAACGGGCCACRTGTTTTATAGTTTAGTTCTAAACAAGTTTTGCATTTATCAAGCAGGAACTTGCGTTGTGGTATTAATTTTCTTGCAGGACATTTGATTCTCTGCAAACAAGCAGAAAAACAGTAGAGGAGCAGGAGATTGGATGAACAACTATTGATGACAGAAAGAAGGGAATTTCCTCTAAGAATCCTCGGAACTAAATGCAATCATGCAGGTAAATAAAGTTTTGAGATTTTGATTTTTGACAGTGATTTGATTTTYGGTGGTTTAGGCGAGCCCAGGAGCGCTCATTAACCACTGAAAAGGGGGCCTTTTCGGTGGATAAGACATTCAGAACTCAATACTCTTAACCACCGAAAGTCTGTGATAACCAGAATGCTTGAAATTTTGCAMAGATCAGAGATTTTCGAATCAGAATGAGACGAAACTTCTTCGAATAGTCAAATATTGAATTATCAAGTCAGATTTAAAGACTATTTATAAGAGATAAGGTAAGAAGAAGAGTTTCAATCAGTTTTGGTGCCTTTTTTATGGCAGAATTTCAGGGATTTTTAGCCACACATCATCAACTCGAATTTATCTTTAGAAGAACAGGATTGAAGAAGCCTTGGAAGGCTAATCTTCTCATCATCAACAGTCAACAGATTTTAAGGACCAGCTCATAGAGATTATCCTCCTTTTTGGGTGTTATCCCTATCTTTTTGTAACTGTAATATTGACTTTCTATTTTTAGTATAGTAGATCCAGTTTTCTAGGATCTGGAAACTGTATGTAAAGGCTATAAAGCCAGGAACATTGGAAGAAGAAGGGGTTCAGTCCTGGATACACATTGGGCTATTGTACTAAGACTCTCATTTTCTAATACAGGTCAGAGGTTCCTTTCCATTTTGGTGTCAGTTTTCCACATTTCTTCTGCACTGTTATCTTGTTGTCAAGTCTTGAATGGCTGTCATCCCATTGTTTGGCTCATGACATGATAATCAGTTTCTTAGTTGTTTATTAGACCCTACTTTGTACTGGTTTATGAAAAATCTTTTCTTCACCCACTGAAAGCTATTTTACTATTTAACCAATCTTGGAGAGCACTGTTTCATTTGATTACATTGTGAGTTGTCTTCTCATTAGTTACTTTCCGTTATCCCATTGATCCAACCTTACATTATTATTAATTTATTAAGTTACCAAGCACCTTTAGTCTGCAACCACAAAGGGTTTCTTGGAGTGATAACAGTTAGAAGAAATGATACAGAAGAGCATGGAAGGATTGGCTAAATATGTGTTGATGGTGAGAGGTCAACCAGTCGACAGAGATAAAGGAAAATTCTCGGGTATAAATTCTAAGTCGAAGGGTAGATGTAAATCCCCAGTTCAGTCGACAAAAAGGTGCTAGAAATGTGATAAAGACCGGCATTACAAGAGAGACTGCAAGTCAAAAGTGATTGAGATCATTCCAGGATCCGATGAGAGGCAGTCGATTAAGAGAAATACTACATGAGACAAAGGAGGCGATGTGTTTCTGGCATCGACCAGTACACAGTCAAATCATGATGTTTGGTTGATCAACTCAGGTGCATCCTTCCATATGACACCTCAAGGAGAATGGTTCTATGAATATGAGAGATATGAAGCAAGAGATGTATTCTTGGGTGACAACTTGACAACCAAAATTGTTGGACGACGAAGCGTTTGATGGATACTACAAGATGGAAGGAGCAAGAACCTTCCAGGTGTGCTACATATTCTAGGTTTGGCAAGAATTCTAATATATGTCAGCAAAATGAGTGATGAAAATATGCACACTTTATTTCAGAAGGATACATGCAAAATGGTCAGGGTAGCAATGGTCTTAATGAAAGGAGTTCAGATTGGAACCATATACAAGTTGTTAGGAAATGTTGACTTGATTGGATACAACAACATTGTTGTTTCTTAAGTCAACGCAACTCGGGCTGAGTCGATACAAAGCGACTCAATTGTTCTTCGTCAAGTCGATTCGACCATGTTGTGGCACCAGAGGATGGGACATATTGGTGAAAAAGGACTTCGAGCTATGAACAACAAAGGTATGATCGAAGGCTTTCCTTATTGTAATTTGGAAGTCGATTTTTGTGAACATTGCATATATGGAAAACAAAATCGGGTTAGATTCACATTTGGAGCTACAAGGGAAAAGGGGATTTTGAAATTGATACATAGTGACATGTTTAGGCATGTATTAGTCCCTTCACTAGGATGATCTTTGTATTATGTTTCCTTCATGGGTGATTTTTCCAGGAAGACATGGCTATATTTACTAAGGAAGAAATCAAAGGTTTTCGAGAAATTCAAAGAGTTTAAATCTCTTGTGGAAAACCAGAGAGATAAGAAGATTAAGGTGTTGAGAATTGACAATGGAGGTGAATTATGTGGAAATGATTTTGAGCAGCTTTTTCAATGATGTGGCATGGCATGCCAAAATACCACACCATATGCCCCACAACAAAGTGGAGTTTTTGAAAGAATGAACATGATGTTGATGAATAAGGCAAGGATCATGCTTAGTGGCATCAGACTCACACAATAATTTTGTGCAAAGGCAGTCGACACTGCAAATTTTTTGATAAATAGGTCTCCTTCATCAGCGTTAGTCGAATTGAATCCATATGAGGTATGGTTAGTTAAGAAGCCTTCACTTTCACATTTCAGAGTCTTTGGCTGTGAAGCATTTGTGCATGTTCTCGAGGGAAATTAGAACAAGCTAGACAATAAGGTAGTCAAGTGTATTTTCATCGACTACAAGGATGGAAGGACAGAAGATATGGGATCCATTGTTGATGAAAAAATATATATAGTCGAGATGTGATCTTTGGGGAAGTCGGAGGAACTTCCAAGTCTGAAGAGGTTCAAATGGAGAAAGAACCAGAGAAGTTGGTGTTTGAGCTAAGGAACGAAGAACATGATTCATATGAGTTGAATGAATCCGATGAAAAGGTGGAATAGCCAACTCTGGTTGTAAGGAGGTCTGAACGGGTAAGGAAACAATATAAAAGGTATAGTCCACCTAATTTCCATTCTACATTTGTGTTATATGTCACTGGTGAGGAGCCCAAGTTGGTCAGGGAGGCAGTCAACTCAACTAAGGGTAAACTCTGGAAGGATTCCAAGGTCAAAGAAATGAAATCCTTGCACAAGAATGAGACGTGGGATTTGATAGAGCTACCTGATGGAAGGAAACATGTTAGCAGCAAGTGGGTGTTTAAAAAAAAGTTGAACGTAGCAAGTCAAGTCGATAAATTCAAAGCTTGACTAGCAGTGAAGGGATTTCCCCAAGTCAAGGGAGTCAACTTCGATGAGATTTTTTCCCCTATTGAAAAATTAACTTCTAGTATAGTACTAATGTCTCTAGCTACACCATTTAACCTTGAGATAGAGCAAATGGATGTGAAAATAACGTTCCTACATGGGGACCTAGAAGAAGAAATCTACATGAAACAACCTAGAGGATTTGCAGTAAAGGCAAGAAAGAGTTGGTGTGAAACTGAAGAGATCCCTTTATCATCTAAATAAATCACCAAGGAGGTGGTATCAAAAGTTTGACACATATATCCTTAGTTTGGGATTTGTGAGAAGTACGGTTGATCACTATGTATATTCCAAGGAAGAAGGTGGTCGTTTCATATATGTAGCTTTATATGTCAACGACATGTTGCAGGTCGGAAACAACATGGGCGCAATAATGGAGGTGAAGATGCAGTTGTCCTCTGAGTTTGACATGAAGGATCTCAATGCAAGGAAATTCATTATGGGAATGGAGATCAAGAGATTTCGGGCAGTTAGAAATCTTTGGTTAAATCAGAGAAAGTTATTCAAATAGTATTGAAGTGTTTCAACATGAAGGAATGCAAACCAATCAAGGTACCAATTCTTGTGGGAGAAAATCTAATTGTTGAACAATGTCCAAAGACACAAGAAGAAATATAGGACATGCCACGTGTTCCCTGTGCTAGTGTTGTTGGTATTCTAATGTATGTGATGGTCTGCACTTGACCAAACATTATTCATGTGTAGTAGTATCGAGAAGATACATGTCGACACTTGGAAAAGAGCATTGGATTGTTGTCAAGAGAGTGTTCAGGTATTTGCGTGGCACAACAGAATATGTTATGTGCTACCAAGGGAAACCTGAAACTGACAAGGAAGTATTTGTACATGGCTTTGTTGATGCTAACTAGTCTAGAGATGTGGATTGATGAAGGTCGACCAGTGGATATGTGTTCAATATGTTCAATGGAGCAATTAGTTGGATGAGTAAGTGACAGGTGGTTGTATCCTTGTCGGAAAAAAAAGTTGAATACATGGCAGCCACTCATGGAAGCAAAGAAGCAATATGGTTGCATTGATTTTGTTCAGGGATTGGGTTTGAGGAAAGAGATATGAAGATAAATTGTGACAGTCAAAGTGCAATATTTCTGGCAAAGAACCCAACTTACCATTCTAGGACAAAGCATATTGATGTACAATACCATTTCGTGAGAGACATGGTGGAAATCAAGAAGGTGTTGTTGGAGAAGGTAGACACTTTGGAAAACATAGTAGACTCTTTAACAAATTATGTGAGAGTTGCGAAGTTCTCTTGGTGTAAAGTGGTGATGGGAATTGTTTCCCTGGGTTTATGAACAAAATTCCAGGTTCTCCTGTATCAACAAATAAGACAACAAGTGGGACAATGTTGGGTTGTTATATTCCTTGCAGTGAAAGAACATTCAACTGACTAGCTAGTTGAGGTGGATCAACTGGGTGAATGAATCGACAAACAATTCAAGTTGAGTCGATGGTTAAGTCGAGTTCAAAATGATTGACTAGAAATTTGAAAGTCAAAATGGTTGATTGGGAATTCGAAAGGTAAATCAATAGAAGGTCGAGTGGTAGCTGAAAGGAGGTCGAGTGGCAGCCGACTGAAGACCAACAAGAAGTCGACTATAAAAAAATTGTGAGATTCGCAAGATTGCAGCCAGTCATCTGCGTGGATCTATAATCATTTTTGGGCACCATGATTTAGGATTTTCACACTATAAATCCTATAAATAAGGTGTGTTATAATACTGTAAAAGATAATCTTTAGAAAAATTATGAAGGTCATGTAGATGCTAGCCAAATTGGATGCAGGGTTGTTCTTGTGTAAAGCAAGAGAGTATGATGACGATTGTATCTTAGGTGTAGACCAAGGTTAGTCATGTAACTCTTTATCCAATGAATGAATAAGACAATAAGAGTGTAAGATGCTCTAGGAATGTTGGTTTTCCCGATTAAGGGTTTCAAGGGTAAAATCTTTGTATATTGTGTGTGTTTGTTATTTATTTTATGTTTGAATTTGTCTTCTCTTTTCTGGTTGGTTTAGTGTGAGGATTAGTTTTCCCAACACCAATCAACTAGGTATAGACTTGGGTATGGGCAGTGCTTGTAGTGGTGGTTGAAATAATAACTACATACAATTTCCCCTTATGGCAAATTCCAGTGATTAAAGTAGATTTTCGCTCAACGCTAGTTACTTTCGTAACCTATGTAATTCCTGAGTAGTGGTAGATGGTTTCCAATTGTTGTTGTAGTCATCTTATTGTAGGTAATTTTTCTCATCATTACTTTTTCCTAGTTGGCATTGGCACACCACCATCTTAGTGGCAAAAGCTTTGATTTTGTGCCCCCATTCGCTTCGTGTTTATAGGGCTTCCTTACAAATAACATGGGTTTTATGATTTTGTGCTCCAACATAGTTAGATGCATTATTAGACGGTTCACCCCACTTCGATGCCAATGTTGGCCTGGCTTCTTCCACAAAGGCAATGCATTGTGGCCTTGTCTATCATGACCTTTCTCTAAAAGATGGAAAAACCCTCTCAAGTTTATAGAAGTCCCATGTGGTCAATTTGAGTGCGAAATTTAGTGAAATACACTAGAGATTTGTAATTTTTGTACTTATAACAGCTTGTTGTTTGAAGTAATAAAGACAAGATAAAGATTTTACAAAAATAACATCCACCCTAAGTGAAAAGAGCTTGATAAATTCAGGCAAAGTAGCAATATCCGAGGATTTGTTTAAATTGGGTATCTGACAGTAATATGGAAACAGTGGAAATATAAATTTGATAAGTCTATTCTTGCATTTGGCATTTGAAAAATTGTGTTAAACCTTATCCCTCTACTTTACAACCAAACTATTTGTGGCACTCTTTAATAAGAGGTGTGGCATTAATGACATAGAATATAGTTTGGTACTCATGTTGAAAAATGTCGCTTACAGTAAGACCTCATTATAAATTATGATGTGCAATGAATATAAAAACAACCACGAAAAGGAAAAAAACAAAACTACAAGAGTATGCATGCCATGTTAGTAGCTTAGTCATCCAAAAATGGTTGGAGGAAAACAATTTTGAGTTGTTAGGGTTCCTTGAGTTTTTTTCCTTCTTTAGAAGGCAAAGGATAATCATAGATGAAGGAGGTTGCAGACAAGAGGTCACAACACTTGTTGCAAGAGGAAAACAACAGTAGAAATCACTATAGTCAAGGGGACTCACACAAAACGAGTTAAGATCTATCTGTTGGCTAATTTCACATTGCACCTTTTCCTACAATTTCATCTCAAAAATATATGCATCAATTTTGCCTAAATTTTCTATTCTAAAAATTTATTCCAACAAGGAAGATATCATTATACATAAGTTCATTATCTTCCCCATACCATTTATGCTTCAAGAACTTATTTATTGGGGACTCAACTGTGTTTAATCCAAGTACTTTTATTTTATTTTTTTAATTAATATTAAAATATGCATATGGCCATAAATTGCCAATTGGACTATAAGAAATTACAAAGATGAGTAAGCATTGGGAGTGTCAAAGCATCTCCTTGAGAAAAAACAAAGAATATAAGGAAAGTGTTGAAACAATTGCCATCAAACACTAGAGAGTGCCAAGAACAAAGTGGATGAGGATTCAAATGGCATCGAGGGAGGATCCTTGAACAAACAAAGATGTTAAATGTCGGTGAGCTCTTTTAACATCTAAGGCTGAGAGAAGTGTGTAATAGATTGTTGTAGTGCACTAGTTCAATATGTTGAAGTTTAGGCCACTTGAATGACCTAGTTTTGGAGTTTTACTCATATTGCCTTGTGTGGTAGGAACCATCTAGAGGATAGAAATAATAGGTGATGAGCCTTGAGATTCCTAGTCCCTTATTTTACACTTTAGTGCTGCATGTTTTTCTCATTTTTTTTTTTTATCGTACTAACATACAAAAATGAAATATAAGATGCCAACTCAAACATAAAGTTAAAATAAAATGGTTTTCACATTAAATTGTTAGTTGAAGCCAAAAATGGTTAGAACCTTGGATTTTCATTATTGGAAATCATGTTTAAATCCCATATAAACATCTTGTACACCTAAAGTAACCTTCCAAACCTAACCACTTGCCTTTAAAAATCTTTCCCTATATTTTATGCATTTGCTATCACATAAAATACTACTATACCATATATATGGGAATTGTTAAATCTAAATATAATAGCGCAAGAGAAATAAGGACAAAGCCCAATTATGCTATCACATAAAATACTACCATACCATATATATGGGAATTGCTAAATCTAAATATAGCAAAGCAAGAGAAATAAGGACAAAGTCCAATTATGCTAAATCCCTTGTTATATAGTAAGCCCAATTATGCTAACAATTATAACTAGTTTGAACATTAATACGTGCAATATATGATTGAAATATAAGCCCAATTATGCTAAATCCCTTGTTATATAGTAAGCCCAATTATGCTAACAATTATAACTAGTTTGAACATAAATACATGCAATATATGATTGAAATATAATAACACTAGACTAAGGTCAAATATAGTGATATAATGTAACTATGCCTACGACTATATACACTCTAGGATCTTGCTTCTCAAATGCCTCTCCTATGTTGCTTTTGGGATCTGTATGCAATTTAGTCATCGTAAAGACACTAATTTAGATAGTTTTATGTAAGGTTACTATATAAAAATATAGCTCAACTCTATTATACTTCCAACAAAAATTATATTGTGAATTCATTGGTATAAACCAACAAACCACGAGAGTCCTTTTGACACTACTAACATATTGGAACCAAAAGCAAATAGAGTGAAGACAACAACTTGACAAAGTGAATGCTATAAGGACTGTAAATCATTGTTATAAGCACTAAATATACTTACATATAATCTCAAAACCTTTATAGTTCTTGATAAAACGCTACTATAAGAAGTGATTATACTTACACGTAATGTCAAAGCTTAATATTTTTGCATTGGGATCCTTGTTGTCTGCATGAAATTCAGACAATTTCATGCATACTATCTCTAGACCTATGTCTAAGCCTTTGACATAACACAATATATGAGTTATAATTACAAGTACATAGTCATTCCCATATTTTAGCACACTTGTTGTGGCTTGAAAGGTCCTCAACATAACCATAACCATCTCTAGATACCAAAAAATTAAACTCTCACCTAAATGCTTAATGATTATTCTAGAAATACTACAATTTTGTGGATTCATTTCTATAGCGACTAGCTTGCTATCTAGATTTGTCATCTCAGAGGCAACTCATATGGAAAAATAGCCATAGTAAGTTCCAATCTATAAGGCTACTTTGGGATCAAATATTTGTTGTTGTTTGTAGCTCGAATAGGAACTTTTGCACATGTTTTGTGTTAAACGTGCGTGAAGTCATCCAAGTCAAATATATTTTGTAATTCACTTTATTTATAAAGTGAAAGTCTTTTGATTAGTCGTTGAGTCTAATGAAGTTCTTTTTTGAAGCATTAGTGATTTAGACTAATCTCAATCATTGACCTCACCAAGAGATTAAGGTTTTTGTAAATTAGGGTTTTAGCTAAAGTATAAAGACAAGTCAAGGTAGAGGGTAAAGACACATTCATTCTTCACAAAGACATTCTTGTCTGAAGGATAAGAAATAAGCCGAGGAAAGGATAAAGTAGTGTAACAAAGAGTAGAGCAACCCAACATTTATTGCAGGTTGTAGATCTATTTGTACAATGAATACCATACAGTCATATAGACACATCGTACGAATAGTATCTTACATTCAATACGAACGGAGTCATACTGCATGTTTCTCATATCTGTTTTGTAGTTTTATCATATAACAGGTAGAAAACCTCATTTTTTAGGTGTACTTGTAAGTTTTGATTCATTAATGAAAAGTTGATTTGAAGGACAAATTTCATGTTTTGTGTTTTATGCTTATGTTGTATTTTTCAGCCATTTGTGTGATTGATGCATGCTTAGATTTTTATTTATATTATTGGGTAAATTCAAAATCTTATTTTTTTAATAAAGATGCATAGGACAATAGTCACCTAGGGTTTGGAAAATTCACATGGTAACAATGTGGATTTATCTGATTGAGATTATCCAGGATTTGCAGCAGAAATCGACGACATGGAAGAAGGGCCAACAATGAGAGGGTTTCAAAACTAATTTTCAGATTTGGGAGCTAGTGCAGTAGATCTCAGAAATGACATTAAATAGCCTCACGTTTGAGGATAGATTGGATGGTGCCATGGATGTCCTATCATGGAAAGTCGGGGTAACTCTTCTATTAGAAGAGAATGACCTCTGAGATATCGTCAATGATGTAGTTTCTACACCGACAGATCCACAAAATTTGGTAGCTCATAGGAAGAAGGAAGTGAAATCCAAGTGGATGATCATGGATGTTATAAATGATCATATGATCCCTCACATATTCGAGAAGAAGATGACAAAGAAGATGTTTGATGCCCTGGTTGACCTGTACTAGAGCGAGAACATTAACAAGAAGATGATATTGCACAAAAAACTTAGATATGTTAAGATGACTAGATCAAACACCGTCACCGGTTACTTGATGAAGGTCACACATATTCATGAGCAGCTTGCATTAGTTGGAGATAAGGTTGAAGAAAAAGAGCTTGTAAGAAGGGCATTGAATGGGTTCTCACCTCAATGGGAAACATCTGTTGAGAGAGTTTGTGCTTGGGAAAACCTTCCCTCCTAGGAAATATTGTGGGATGATTTTATTTAGGAGGAAACTCAAATGGATTCAAAGTACATTAGACAGGGAGGTGAAAGTGACCATGCCCTAATTGGTCAAATGAATATGGGCATAGGTAAAGGACCCAACAAGGGGAAGGGGAAGAGTGGGGAGCTAGCCTCACAACTAGGGAAGGACTTGAGTAAACTTAAGTGCTTCATATGTCATAAGAATGGCCATTATGCATTGTTATCCCCTAGCCTAGGGATAACTAAGGAGATCACATCTTGAGGCCCACCGGTCTTATACATGGAGTACCGAGAGCCAGACGACTTGGGCATGGCCCTGAAGGTCCCCCCTTTTATTCAATGTAGTCCACCCATCACCAACAGTAGTATCCATCCCTCCTAGAGTAACGGTGGGTCTTGCTCCATGAGGTAATGAGTTCAAGTATCATGGTATGTATCACTCTGATTTTTTAAGCACTTGAATATGTTGTATTGAATCCTTCTTCATTTCATGACGTTTGCTTGGAAATTATGTTATTTTCCTTGTTCATACTTGGAGGGGTGACAGGGTGCCCTAATAAGTTTATTTCCCTTTAGGATGGGTTGCTACTAGGTGGATTTGTGAAAGGTCATCATCCATTCCCTCCATACTTACCATTTTCCATCTTTATTCCTTTCACCTCCCCTTTCCTTGTTTGGGCATTGAGATTGGATACACTAGGAAGGGTTGTACCTTACCTCATGGGAAGAAGGGGCTAAAGGCCCGGAGGATAAAAGTAACTGACAAGAGTTAAAATCCAATGTTGAAACCTTTGAGATGCTTCACCCAGGGATCCTCGAGAAAGCAATGAAAAAACTTCTTGGTAAGAAAAGGGGACCCATAAGATAACATAAACACTCAAGTTATTAGTTGATGGATAGGGGATCTCATCACGAGACGACCTATTATGATCATGGGCATGTAGCTGTATGACACTAACATCTCTCTGGTCACCAAACTAGGGTAGTGGATCTTGGTGGTATAACCAAGAGAAAGGGGGTCTCATCACAACCAACCTTCTCATTTTCATGAAATGTTTGCGGATAATGCTGTCACCTCTGGTCATCAATCCAGGATAGTGGCCCTCAAATATTTCCTTGAAGCACAAGAGAAAAAGATCAAAAGAAATAAATCTAAGAGTAAAAGACAATGAATGGGCTAGGAAACAATTGCATTTGTGACAATGTGCAACTCACCCTCTACAAAGGAACCCATAGGTAAGACTTTACATTTCCCTGTTATTACATGCACCCCATGCCCAAATACTTACCATATGCCACCTCATACACTTACATGTCTTGGATTAGATCCCACCTGGGAAACACCCCAAACTTAAGAGAGGATAGCCCAATAGGACACCTTCAAACCTTGCCCAAACCTAACTTGCCAAGTTGCATAACGTCTTTGAGCATTTGTCTGGGTTAAAGGGGGTTTGATGCACATTTTTGGGTAATATAATTATTGGATGTGATTTACAGGCTATGATCCCTATGACTTATGAACCCCTAGAGGGTGTACTTGTTGTTTCTACATGACCTTGCTCGGTGGATAGGTACACATGAGGGAATGATTAGCTCGAACCTTCATGGGGAATTAAAGCCCATAGATGGATGTTGCAACCCCAACCATGGGTAAGAAGAAATTGAAGATTTGTACCGGGAAAAAGAATGATGTTGCCTTTGGAGGCACCCTGGCAGACCTAGACCCAGGGGGACCTTGCTCTTCCACATGGATGTTGGTCGTTGAGGGCCCTGGACGTCACCATCATGACCCTATACGCCATCCAGAGCTAGGGTTTTCATTTTGGAGGCATTTATGAGTCTGGTGACACACGTAGGCATCATTTGGGACCTTTGGAGGCCAATCACCCTACAATTTAGGCTCAACGTTCCACCTTTAAGCCTCAATGTCACCCTAGAAGGGCATGAAGTCACCCCTGGAGGTGTCTTTAGATGATAATTAATTTTATTTATGTCAAAATTGAATTTTATTGTAAATTGGCGAGGTCGGCCTTGTTTTTTACCTGAAAATTAATTAAAGGTCGATTTTTTGTATAAATAAACATAAAGTACTCTCATTTTACATCAAAACTTCTCACATAAGAGAAGAGGTCTGAAATTTGCGCCCCAGTGAGGGATATTGGCTGAAATTGTGAGGCGCACTCTTGTATAAGGCTATTTTTTGCAACTTGGATCAATCTTGGAAGTTTTTATGGTGATCTTGCGTGGTATTTTCATGATTATTCTTGGTGCAAGTCGGTAAAATCTGCATCTTTTATCATCTATTGAATGGTTTGTGTATGGTTTTATTTGCTCATATGAGATTATGAAATTGCATGGTATACTTAATGCTTGATGCAAGGAACTTAAATTTCTACCTTCTTACTTTCTATTTGCCAAGCTTTTCATTGAATTGATCTAGTGACTAGTGAAACCCTAGAGCCCTAAATTGCTAGCACTATAAGGATTTTGACTTAGTTATCTTTGCATAAGTTTTACCCCATAAGAAGCCTAAGGAGAGCAAGGTGTTAGGGCCTAGAATTGCCTATACCCTAGCATCTTGTCTCTTGAGGTCAATCCATAGGGGGACTTAAGTTACTACTTCTCCCATGCATTTTCTCTCTTAGACGTTTGTGCATTATAAAATTGATTTGCAACCTTAGAAGTAGTCGTCCACTTTGACCCCATAATCCCTAGAAGGCACTAGTTTTTGCCTCTCTCTTGTTGAATGATTGATTAAACACTCAAACACTCTTCGCCTAAGCTTTTACTAACTATCTCTAACCCTAGTTTAGACCAGATCACTAACTTATTTGTTGTTGTTATAAATGTTTGCTACAACCATCTAATTACAGTAAATTTTCTGCATACTCAACTTTAATTGCTAGCTAATCATTTCAGAAATTGCTTGTGACAAGTTATTTTCATACTACTTAGTCAATGCTATCTTTTCATTGTCTTTTCAAGCTTTTTATGAGGAGTATTTTTTACCTCTGTTACATATAATTGTCGTTGTAAACTTATTAACTGCTGCAATTTTATATCAACTAGCACTTGTAGTCACTGTCCATTGTCTATTGAGGTGTTATTATCATCTTTGTTCTTGGAATTATTATATATGCATGCTATATTGTCTTGTTTCGGGTAGGTACATCAAGCACTTCATCAACCTCATCTTTAGGACTCATATTTAGTGACTTTGGTAACCAGTGAGAGGGGGGGAATATATCTTGAACATAACCCTAATTTTCCAACCCTTTAGGTTATCGGGGACTCCTCCCCTGGGGTATACCCTGCCTATCCCTAGAAAGTGGAATTTACTATTAAGGTGACAGTGATAGGATATCCTGTATGTTACACCAATCTCCCTTACTTTCCTTAGGATTTGGGCAAGTACAAAATGTGCGATAACATTTTTGGCATCGTTGTCGGGGAACATCGAGTCGATTTTCCTCGAATGACAAATTTTCGGTAAGCCTTTTTCTCAAAGCCTTTCACTTTTCAAAGCTTACCTGGAAACTCCACTGAGGGTGATTCCCTCTTTTCCCTTTGATAATCCCTAGAAGTATTATCTATTGACTCCACTAATGATAAATCCAACCATGGCTTCTCAATGGGACCCAGGTAATTTTAAACCCTTGGATATGAGTGAAATTTCGGGTTACCCTCATCAAATACCTCTGAGGTATGAAAATTGGCTCCCTAGATTCACTGGTAATGATGGGGTTAGGGCCAAAGATCACATGGGTAATTTTTGGGCTTTCTTTCAACTCCATCCTATTAGTGATGATGTTGAAGATTTGGCAATGAAAATTTTCTTTGCCACCCTTCATGGAAATGCTTATAAATGGTATGATGATCTCCCTAATGCTAGCATCACATCTATGGACCAGTTAGAATAAACTTTCTCGAGAAATAGGGTATTAAATTAGAATATGTCCACATGCTAATAAAAAGACTCGAGTACATGAAACAAACTAAGAATGAGACTGTCAAAGAATTCCATGCCAGGTTTGAGAATTTGCTACAACAAATTCCTAGAAGCCATCGTCCTAAAGACAAGTACGTCGTTTACCTATATACCAATGCACTCTTAGTGCAATTAGGCTTTCTCCTCAGTAAAAAAGGGCCAAGAACAATCCAAGAGTCTTATTACATGGCTATACAAATCAAGGCGAATATCTCCTTGTTCAAGGGAGAGCACCTCTTTACTCCATAAATCAAAGTTGATGACCCCAAATATACCCCAGATAATCTTAGTCTGGAGATATTAGTTTCCCTTGAGATCTTTGTTTGATCCAGGTTGATATCGGTGGCCACCCATCTCTTCCAACTAGCTCAAAACAATTTTCTGATAATTTTGAAAATTTACTATTTTTAGTAGTTTTTAACTTTCGGGGCCATTTTGAGGGCCTAAATGAAGGACATTGGCATGATGCATTACTTCTTGGGGTTGGAGGTTTGGCAGAGACTAGGGGAGATTTTCCATGGGCAGGGTAAGTATGTAGTTGAGATTGTGAAGAGAATCTAAATGGAGGACTAGAGACCCATAACCATGCTTATGATCACTAATCTGAGGAAGGTCGCTACTTCATATTCAAATATGGTGGATACCATGTTGTACATGTAGTTGATAGGTTCCTTGATGTATCTATTCAACACTAGGCCAAATATTTGTTTTGCAATGAACACCTTAATCCAGTTCATGGTGGAGTTGAGGCAGGAGCATTGGGTAGTAGCAAAACTTGTACTAAGATACTTCATAGGCATAGTGGAATACGTGATAATATGTCTTAGAAATGGTGAGGTGAAGTTGCAGGGGTACACATAGTCATATTGGGTAGGCAATGCAGTAAACATGAAGAGAACTTCAGGTTGTTGCTTTAGCTTAGGATCAATGATGATATCCTCGTTCAATAGGAGGTAGACTTCAATGGCACTTAGCTCAATAGAGGTAGAGTATATGACAACTAATATTACTAATTCTGAATCGATCTGGCTTCGCAAGTTAATAACAATATATTTGATCAAGAGTTGGATCCCATAGTCATTTATTGTGATAATCAGAATTGAGTCAAACTCTCTAAGAATCCAATATTTTATGATAGGTCCAAGCACATAGAGATCGGGTATCACTTCATTCGAGATAGGTTTCAGAAAGGAGCACCGAAGCTCTAGTATGTACCCACAAATCAATAGGTTGTTGATATCCCGACGAAGCCCTTGGAAAAAGGAAAGTTTGAAGCATTCAAGGAAAAACTTGGATTGATGCATAATTGCTTCCTCACTAAGAGGGAGTGTTGATGTTTGTTACTCGGATAGGAACTTCCACATAGGTTTTGTGTCAAATGTGCGTGAAGTCATCCAAGTCAAATCTATTTTGTAATTCACTTTATTTATAAAGTGAAAGTCTTTTATTTAGTTGTTGAGTCTAATAAAGTGCATTTTTATGCATTATTGATTTAGACTAATCTCAACTATTGATCTCACTAAGAGATTAGGGTTTGATAAATTAGGGCTTCAACTAAAGTATAAATTCAAGTCAAGGTAGACAGTAAAGACACACACATTCATTCTTCATGAAGACAGTTTTGTCCGAAGGAAAAGAAAGAGACCGAGGAAAGGAGAAAACAATGCATCAATGAGAAGAGAAACCCAACAGTGATTCAAGTTTACAAATCTATCCGGGCAGTGAATCCCATGTAGTCATATTGATAGTACCATACATTCATATCGAATGAATCGTGCCACAGGTTTCTCAAACCTGTTTTGCAGTTTTCTCATTCAACATGCAGAAAACCTCATTTTCAAGGTGTCCTTATAAGTTTTGAGTCATTAATGATAAGTTGATTCGAATGACAGATTTTGTGTTTTGTGTTTTATGCTTCCACTACTTTTTCCATCCATCTATGTGATTGATGCATGCTTAGATTTTCATTTATGTTATTGAGTAAATTTGAGATTTGATTTATTTAATAAAGAAGCATAGGACAACAATCACCTAGGGTTTGGAAAATTCAAAATATTTGCACTGCATGATCCAAAACATAACTCTTTTCCTTTCCTATATTCATTAGCCAAGCATTCTAAGCATAACTCTCAATGTCATTCAACACATAATCCCCATTTCCCTTCTCTGCTCTTTTGTAAAACATAGTTTAGCAAGGCTACTTATCTACCATTTGGGGATTGACTTGTCATCCTTGCCCTTTTGTTGCATATAGATACAAAGTATGACCAAAAGCTTGATATAATTTGTTGAAACACCATTCCAACAGTTCTCATGATTCCCATTATCAAACAATTATATAAAAACACTATTTATCTCTAATTAGGAAAGCCAAAAGAAGATGAATATATTAAAAGCTTTGAAATTTTCTTAATAAACTCTTCTAATGTAGCCATATTCACTCTATTCAATCTTTTATTATGAAGATATGCATTCACGATAGTTAACAATTCTATTTTCTTAGAGACCCTCCATTCCAAATAGAGTTTCCTTCATAATAGTTTGACTTCCTTTTTCTCTCTTTACATGGCAAATTTATTTTCAATTGTCAACCTATTAGACGGAATAGCCCATAGCACACTTTCTCTTATGGCTCAAATTGATTTTGTCATCTTTTATTCCACATTATAGATATAGAATGAGTGATAGATTATTTTCTTCCTCTCAAACTCGATGGTATTATCTTCTACTTCTAATCCCTTTACTAGGCATATGGACTTATTGAGGAGAGTCATTTATGTCACAAAAATACATTCTCATTAGCAAAAATTCTTGAAATTTACATCAACAAAGAGTGTCAGTTTCTTTTATAGAGAGATTCATTATCTCTTCATGTAGTAGACATAGTTGTACTAGATCTTTTTTCAAATCTCAACAACCATTTTTTCAAATATTTACAACCATAGAAAGTCTAGGAACAACTATTGGTGTTAATATTGCATGAAATTTCTAGAAATAAACAATATATGATGGTTGGAGTGTCCACTCAAAACATGAGATGACTTAACTTATCATATGCAGTTTGTTTCCAAAAAGTTCATGCACTATTATGACTAACTATGGGAACCTACACACTCAAAAACTACCGGTGCTCTTCTCAACCTCTATGCTAAACATAATTGTTGATATTTCTTTAAAATGCACTGCATCATAATATTTTGTAGTTCAACACAATTTTTTTTTTAATTAACAATGGTTTCATTTTTTTCTCCATGCAAACACACACACACACACACACACACACACACACACACACAGCCTAGCATATCTAGTGGTGCGGAATTATATGGAAATTTAAATGTTGAACTAAAAACAAGATCTTTATGCAGTTGAGCTTACACAACAAGGCTTCCACATGGGATGTTCTCTAGAAGAGGAATTTTATAAAGTCGATGTTGGCATGCAATGGGTATACCTGATGTTCAACATTAATTCACCAAGAAAACCCCAAGACATCGACCCTTTTAGCATCACCCGCAAGTAGGTGAATTCTCACCTTAGGTATCTATGTGGATTGTAGGAACCACGTTTCCGCAGTCATGAAGGGATGTGAGGAATTCTTTCTTACAATTATACTTAACATTCATTCATTATACCATTCATCATGTGTGCAGAACCATCAGAAATGTAACATATTCATATTAACCAACATACATTAAGTGTGCGCAATAACCAAAACAACAAACAAACACATCACAACAAAACACAAAGACACCATATTTAATGTGGTTCACCTCAAACTGGGCTACACCCACAATGACAATATTCTCATTTTATTATTTACTATCATTCCTTACAAAAGGTGCGCACTACGCTCATTCATGATATCTCAATTCTACCCAACTTTCCCTTGTCGTTCGCGCATACAGTGCACACTTAGCTCATTATCACCTTGCATGAAACTTACTTTCAAGCTATTTCTGAAATACTTTACCCCAAAAAACCTTCACATATTTATACTTTTACATTAGGTCTTAGCTTGTTACAAAATGGAGCAAAACACTTAATGACTTCTAACTAACTTTCTCCTTTCACGCGTGTTGCTTCTGATAATGCGCTAACTGACTTCGTTTATATTGTGCGTGCTTCTCCTTAGACGACTAGTAGTGCAGTTTTCTCCTGCTCAATTCCCAAAACTGGTCCCAAAATGTCCTTCTCCAACAACCCCCCCACACTCACATGTGGCTTGTCTCGAGCCACTTCAAGCCTTCTTCCACGTCTCCATGAACTTTTGGAATGTTTCTCTTACAGTCGCGACCTTTTCCTTTACTTGTGTTTCTTGCTACAAAATTTCCTCTGTTGTCTCTACAATAATGTGGGTCTTCTTATTTTCTGCACTCTCTTGCACTGCCTACTTCATGATGCCTTGCGTAGCTGCAAGTTCATGTGTTACCCAGAACAATTCCTCCTGCAACGTCTCAATATTCTGTGCGCGAGTCTGTTATTCTGCTCTTATTTGGTTTATTTCTAAGTACAACTTCCTATTATCCACAATTGCAACCATCTTTTTTGTTGGTGGTAGAGTGCTCATCGTCTCTTTAAACTTTTGCACTTCCTCCAACGCATCCACCAACTTCTGTCTTATTCCTTGAAACTCTGCATATTCTGTTAGATGAGTACATACTTGTGTGCTTTCTTCATACAACTTGGTACACTCCCCCAAACTCTTGATACTTTCCACTGTTGTTGTCGTTGTCTTATCCATTTGATCCCTTTCCTCAGGTGGTGTGCTTCGCGTAGTGTGCACTTCTAAGTCTATTATCTTTGTGTGGAAGCCCTGAATGACTTCAATAATCTTCGACACTTTCTCTTCTAACAGAGCATATAATTTCATGAGGACCTCCGAAATGTCATTAAAAACATTATGAATTACATGTTGTAGCCTTTGTGTTTCTGGTTGCTCCATTTCCGGTACTGGGGTTTTCCATTCTTCCTCCTAGTCTTCTATAATCCGCCCAACCTCATCTTCTATCAACCTGTATATGGTCGTCAACCATTATTGATCCGGGTCCCTCTTGGCTTTGATATATATATATATATATATATATATATGGTGTATTCCTTCTCTAAAACACATAATCGCCTTGTATGCTTCTACTACTTGTGGAAGTATGTGTGGTGTATCCTGAATGCTCTGTCAAATTACCTCCTTGTAAACATAAAAAGTGATGCTATTATCCAATTGTCTTTCCTTGTGCATAGTGTTAGCACTGAAAGTCATACTTTGACTACTAAAGTGCAAGCTCAACACCCATCGGTAGGTTTAAAGATAAGTTTTTATGATAATGTGGTGAATGGATAAAACTCAGTAAAACAGTGTCAATCATAGTAAATCCCAGATAAAATGCACTAGCAAAATAAGTTTTTATGATAATGTGGTGAATGGATAAAACTCAGTAAAATAGTGTCAATCATAGTAAGTCCCAGATAAAATGCACCAACAAATGAGGTTTTGAGTAACTTAGATTAGGGTTTAAAGAATATCGTGGTTAGGGGGAAGACTTCAGTAAGAAAGATGAAATATATCTACCATTTACATCATGTAATACTAATAGATATATGAAGAAAACCTTATGAAACAATAACTTCTTAAATCAAAAGGGAAACTCTGATAAAATCATGAACAACATCACAACAAATCCTTCACTGTAATGCAGATACAATAGATCATTTGAAACCTTCAACAGATGCAAATCAGAGGAACAAAGAAATAAGATGATAAAGGAAAAGGACTGATTTTTATTAGCCAAAAAGTCTCAGGTCTGGTACCCAAAATCAGAGATGTCTCTGTTACATTCACTACATCAAAATATGAGTCTCATCACAATCATTCGACCCTCTTTCAGTCTTACTATGCATGTCTTATAATCTATACTGTCAATGACAACTTTACAATCCGAATAACTACCTTATCCTAGGATCCATGTGCCCTCAAAGAGGAGTGGCAACACGTGGATAACATAAAATAACCAAAATGCTAAAAACTAGGATAATGTTGGCAAAGTCCTTAACATTCCTTTATTGCTGATGAAGTGTCATGAAATCATCTAACCATCTGACAACTACTTATTCCTTCAAAATATCCAAAAAAAGAGTTCGCAACACAATTCACAGCGCCAGGCACTGTGAACTTTCCTGTAGTATCTCATTTCATTTGATAAAACCCAAAAACATTCCAAAAATCTATCTCCAGTGCTTTAGTTGTGCTAATCAACTTATAATATAGTATATGACTTGAAGAGCTCATCCCAAACTTAAAAATGATTTATAAGGCATAACCGTCCTCAAAAATTTCAAAGATGCATAAACAAGAAATTGACAAAACTGATATTGTTTTAAGGAATTTCAGCTTCTTCATTTTCTGACTTTGGAGCTCCTCCTGGTTGCAACTTTGGCTAACATATCTAGATTATTCTTGGCCAACTCCTCTTTTAAAGGTTGCAACTTCATATTTAGACTTCTAATCTGTTCCTGGTAAGCTTTGTTTTGTCTGTATAAGTTTATGATCTTCCTATGGAGGGGTCGAAACATTTTAGCTATAAGTCTGGTCTTGTTAATAGTTTCACGATATAAGTCCATGAGTCCCTTGAGCTTCTTCTTTTCAACCAACAACCCCTTCTTCATTTCATCAACCTTAGCCCTTGCCTCTTTAAGTTGTGGTTTGAGCCTCTTAAAATATGATTGCTCTCCTTTTGAGAAGTGGTGATGTCAACGATTTTAACAGACTTCTCAACAACTATGGATTTACCTTTCCTTTGGGCTGAAACTCCTACTACATCATTTTTCATAAGGATCTCTTGCTTGGTTGCTGCTCTGGTAAGAGGCCTCCTAGCTTTGACCTTTTCAACTGTACTGGGTGAAGGAAACACCAGCTTCCTTCCTCTCAAACCTGTAGCTTTAGTTGAAGGAACCTCTACTAGACTGGGATCTAGCATAGCTGAAGCTTCTCTTTGTGAAGACTGTAAAGTTCATCCTCCTTCATGATCCTTTGTTGCTTTATCATCTCTAGCAGTCTTAGTAATATTTCTTTTCTTGTTCACTTCTGAATTTACAGTCTTATCAATATGAAGAGGGCTTTTCACTTTAGACTGTGGAGTGGGAGAAACATTTAGCTGGAAGTGTGAAGAGGTAATGAATGCTTCCCAATCCATGTTTTTTTCCCAATTCCTCCATGACTAGCATATTTATAAGGCATGAATGGAAGACACTTGTATCAACTGCTTTTGATTTGTCTTGGACCCTGTCATACATTTTTCCAATACTTCTAAATAGGTAAAAATGCATATTCATGGCATCCTTGCCTTTCAAGTGTAGCAGTAGCCTTATATGGTATTGATATATCATGTTAAATCTTCCTTCATAGGTGAAATATCTTTGAATCACCTTCAACATCTTATCGAAACCCTCCAGCATATGGTTCATGGGCACTCCCTTTGAGAAATTGTCCCCTTGGTATTCTTGTTTGAGGAATTCCTTGGTAAAAGAAACATTCAAGGTCATGGCCTTGAACCATCTCTCACCAGTGTTAGGTATCTCAGTTGTTCCTGAGATGGATAATTCATATACCTCAAACTCCAATGTCACAACCTTAGTTTTTGTACCATCAAAATTAAGGGCAAACTCCCTAGCCACCTCTGGGTGCCCTCTTTGCATTTTCTAACAAAAATTAATGTAGCCTACTCTTTGGAAAACTTCCCTGATCAAGGGTTCAGAATGAAAAATATGCATGTCATAGGGCTCTGTTCTCAAAATCCCCCCTCCTTTGTGAGCCTTCCTTTGTTGTGGAGTATCCATTAATGTTGTTTACAAAAAACCTTACCACAAGATTTAATGATGGTTAGAGGTGAAACATGGAAAATAGAGGGTTAGGTTCTTAATGGATAAGATGTCCCAATAGGCTAGTTCTGTGTAAAACTTATGTGTTTCTCAACTCATTTGACCTCCAGGGACAAGACAAGGTATCTTTCAATCAAGAAGATGACGGTAAAGACTACTAAAAATATCATGAAGAGATATTGGAACATAACTTTACATAACAGGTCTTATCAACCTCAAACGTGTTCACAACCTCACTACTCTTTTGCAAAATTCAGGTTGACTTCCACAGGTGACTAATTTCACAGTGAAATATGGATAGGAGTGTAATTGAATTTGTTGATATTGCAGGAGACAGGTTTTGAAAAAGGTTTTGGAACAGAGGGTTTGGAGCGCCAGGCTTGCTGCACAACGTTTGCAGCGCCATAATAGAGGGTTTGTAGCGCTTGGAAAAGATAAGCAAAGCATCAAAATGGATAATTGGGAAAGGTGGCCAGAACCTAGGGATAGTTGTAGCTTAATGAACAAGGTCTAGAGCACATGCAAATGGGTTTGGGAACTTATCAGCAAGTAAATGAGACAGTTCGCAATGCCTATCACCAGTTCGCATCGCGCAAAAGGAAAAACAATTAACAAGCCCTTTCATGTTTTTCAAATAGGGTGAAAATACTCATGGAGTATCTGATGGCCTTGAGTTGAAAGTTGGTATCTTTGAGGTTGCACAATAGTGTCTATAAGAAGCCCAACCTCCAATTCGCCTTATTCAACTAGTTCGCAGCACCAAGTTCATAGCGCCTATCTGTAGCACCAGTTCGCAACGCTGAGATGAAAAATGATTTGTACACTTGGAGAAAATAGTTCAAAGGATTTATGACATAATCCCTATATATTGGTTTAAAATATCAGCTCTGAAAACAAGGAGATCTTCAGTTTACACGACCCATAAATGCAATGATGGCAATGAATGAACGGTGTACCTTTGAATGCGCTGCGAACTCTCCTAGTGAGTTGGCAGCGTATAGATCAAACTTGATTTGACATCTTAACGGGTAAAGGTGGCAAAAGGAGGGGTCTGAGTATAGTATGGAGGAAGTGACATGTCAAGGTGATGATGGAGAAATTGAAATATGTGACTCATGAAGGTTTATCCAACTCGTCATGATAACCAAGATATAACCCAAGGACTATATACCAAAGCAAACTTAACCTTAACTTATTTACATCATCATAAAAAAATGAAAAATGACTATAGGAAAGGGACAAAACAACCTAAGACTTAATAAAAACCTATGACTCAAATTAAAAAATCAAAAAGATTTTTGACCCTTGACCCATTGTAATTTTCTGTGATAACATGTGGTATGCCAAAAGTTCACATATATTGATTCCAAACATGGTTTCTTCTCAACTCCAAGAAATTGATTGTCTTCTAGCTCCCTCTAAGCCACTAATGCAATCAATATCAATAGCCATGCATAATGGAATTTTGTTCCTTTATCTTGTACCTCCCTACAATCCATCAAGAATTGGTTTACCAGGAATGTCACCCAGTTCATTTGTACTCTTACAATGAACTTCTCAGTTATTGCTATTACACCTACTAGTACTTGATCTTTGCAACATTTCCTAAAGAACTTACATGCCAACACTTGCGTCACGAACCTGACAGTGTCATCATTAATAATTGAAATGTTCAAATTGCGAGCTCCTCTATGTGTATCATACTTATCCTTCATCTTTTCTGCAAATGCTTTCTCCTTATATTTGTTCGTGAATAATGGTAGTGGGCCTTCCCCTACTAATGGTAACCTAGTGATCCGCGCAATCAATTGTGTATCTATGGAAACTACTTTATCTAGCCATAGAAACCCCCCATAGACGCAGCTTAATAACATATTGACATAAATATTTATCTTTGTGCTCCTTCCAAAATGGGGTATCTCTAACATATTAAGTATTCCTATATTCTCCATCCCTGCTGCCCACTCTAGTGGCTCTACTATAACTTCCTGTGAATCTGGATTGAGTTTTATGCCCATGTACTTCTTTGGTGCTAGCTCTGGGAACTTATTTACATCTCCCAAATCGTGGTCTGCATACTTCAGGTTCCCTATCGCACCAAGCATACCTCCTTCAATGAATACCCCATGGGGGATCTCTGGTTTGACGAGTTCATACTTCGACTCCTTTGGTAACTTAACCTGCTTTGATGTTGTCTTCTTGCATGGTACATAATCCTTCAGAAAGTTAACTGGATTTGGACCTGATGTTGATGCTCCTAAGGTTTCCTTGAATATAGGTATAGATGTTTGCCTGGTGTGTTGTTTCTTCTGTTGTGATGGGCTTCTCTTGTCTTCGATGGTGCTATTAATTTCTACAACTAACTCACATCTGTAACTTACTTTCTCGACTCTTTTTGTCTCTATGAATGCTCAACCACCAATAACCTTTTCCTCTCGACCCCTCATCTTCTTTTATAGCTATCATCAGATATTTCCCTTCTTCTTCACACCCAAATTTTCAATCTAATCCACTTGCATTCACATTCAATTCTTGTCCTAAATCTTCATTAACTCTGTATCCTCCAATGAATCATACACAATATTTTCCATCCTGTCAAAATCCTCTTGTCGTTTTTCATTTATTATTATGCATCTCCATTACCTCACTGTCATGTTTGCTCTTTAATGTTTGACCTGCCATGTATGTTCTTTAATGTTTTTCCCTCCCTCTATGCAAATCTTTGTCCTAATTCAATCCTCCTTCATGTGCGAAATTCCTTCCTCTTTCTACATCTCTGCGACATTTTTTGGTTTTATCTCCTTATTAGTTTAACTTAAACCTTTTCCCTCAAACTCTTTTATTTCTTTTCTTCTTTTCTTTTTATTTCTATAATAAAAATACTATTATACAAGTACTATAGTACACATACTGCACGCTCAGACTAGTGCACGAAAGCCCAATTGTCCCTATACATTTTTAGCCAACTTCCATTCACCAGTCCTTCCATGGGTTCTCCATTCAACTTCTCCAACTGGACAACACCTACTTTTGTCACAAACCTTATCACATATGGACCCAACCAATGCATTTGGAACTTCCCAGGGTGTTGCAAAAACTTGTTGTCATAAAACAAAACTAATTCTCATGTCTGAAACTTCTTTTGTTTAATATGTTTGTCATGCCATGCTTGTTAGCGCGATTTTTGAACCTGCTAATGAAAACCTGCGAAAAAATTGTCTTCCTCCAATGCTACTAACTCTAACAATATTCTCTCTATTGTGCCATAATCAGTAAGCTCTGTCAACATTCCAATGCGCATAATTGGCAGGATGAACTCCATTGGCATAATTGCTTCTTGGCCATATACTAATCTAAATGGTGTTTTTCCTATCAACTTCTTATATGTTGTCCTATATGCCCATAACACTGTTGGAATCCTCAATTCCTAGTCATCTCAACTTATATTACACACCTTCATCAATGCATGCTCTAGGATCTTATTGAACGCTTCCACTATTCCATTTTCCCGAGGAGGATATAGTTTGATCTTCTAATGATGAATATGAAACTCCTCTGTCAAATTTTCAATCGTCCTATTCAGAAAATGAGTACCATGATCACTCATAAGAATTATTGGACATCCAAACCTTGTAACCACATTTTCAAACAAAGACCACGCAACAGTCTCCATGCTGCAATCTCTGGTTGGTTCTGCCTCAACCCATCTAGTCAGGTACTATGTCCCAATGATGATGTATCTTGCTCCTGACCTCTTTGTTGGTGGGTTGATCAGTCCAATGAAATCAACTACCCATTTATCAAATGCTTGCAACGTGACTTGTGTTACTAACGACATTTCATCTCTTCTGGAAGGCTTCCCAGTTCATTGACAAACATTGCAGATCTGATAGAACTCCTTAGCATCCTTAAGAAGGGTAGGCCACCATACTCCTATGCGTAAAATCTTCTGAGCTGTCACTTTTCATGCATAATTTTCTCCTACAACTCCTTCATGTGCCTATGATAGAATCATAGATCTTTCATGCTCTAATATGAAACGTCGCAGAATACCACATGTGCCTAACTTATACAAATTTCCTGCTAAAAGTTGATGGTATGTTGCCTTCACCACTAACTACTTCTTTTGCACAATTGTGAAGTTGGGTGGGGCTACTCGAACTGAACTATGTCTACAAAATAATCATCAACCATATGTACTGCAAACAGGTGCACGTTTAGTAGACTGTCATCCAAGTTTCCTACATCTTCCCCTGATAGTATGAGTGACAAATGATCAGGTCTTGAATTTAACTTCCCTAGCTTCATAATTACTTGAAATTCATACTCTTGAAATAAAAACAACCATATACATATCTTCCCCCCCAACACTGACTTATTGACTAGGTATGTCAGCGTAGAACGGTCCATGTACATCTTAAAGTGAGATCCCAACAAATAATGTCTAAACTTTTGTAATGCATATACCATGGCCAATCCTTCACACTCTGTAGTAGTATAGTTATGTTCAGTGGTTGACAACGTTCTGCTTGCAAAGGCAATGTGATGATCTAACTCTCCTTCCCCTGACTGAGCTAATGTTTTGTGTAATGCTATAGATGATGCATCCACGTGAACATGAAATTCCTTCTTCCAATATGAAAATACTAGAGTCAACATAGTAACCAGTTTCCTCTTCAAAGTATCCAAGCTCTGCTGACATTCCTCATTCCATTGAAATTTTACTTGCTTCTTCAGTAACTTTTCCAGCGGGGATGTAATCTACGCGTAACCTCTAATGAACTTTCTATAGTATCGTAATTGTTGCACTGAAGTAAGTGGTGGAAAATCAACAATCACAACAATCTTCACAAGATCTACCAACAATCCTTTCTTACATACTACATGACCTAACAAAATTCCAAATGGTGCATAGAAAATGCACTTCTTCAAATTCAAGGAGATTTGGAACTGTCTACATCTATCCACCATTAAGCGCAGAGTCTCAACATGGTCCTTCAACAAAATAAACAATTTCCATTCATCCAAGTATACTTCTAAGAACTTATGAATAAACTCTTTAAAAGCTACTACAACAACTCTAGAGAATATTGTTGGTGCATTCTTCAATCCAAACAACATAACTGTATATTGATAGCTTCCCCATTTTTTTTCGCAAGGTTGTCTTGTATCTATATTTTCGCGCAATCTTGATATGATGATACCCTCAGAATCCATCAGTGAATGAATATGCTTCATTTCCTCCTATATTCTACAATACTTCATCTGTAAATGGAGTCGGAAATGGATCATGTAAACAAACATCGTTCAATTTCCTCGGATCTACGCAGATTCTAATTCCAACTATCTTCTTATCTTGAACCATTGGACTGATCCATTCTAACTTTGCGACAGGTTCAATAATTCTCGCTTCCAACATTATGTCTATCTTTGCTTTCACCTTCTACTTATACAATGGATTCAATCTGTATCGTCTCTGCTTCATCGACTTAGAATTTGGCTTCAAAGGGATCTGCATCTCTCCTAGCTCCCCAAAAATCCCTTTTATCTTTGAAAATGTAGTCAGAAACAAGTCATGGTATTCATGCAATAAATCAACAATATTCTCAATTATTTCTTCATTCCAATAGTCTCCAATGTTTATAGACTTAGGCTTTTCTTTCGTACCAATGTTCACTTTGTGTGTTCTTAATGGCTTTGCATACACAACAGATTTTGTTAGCACTGAAAGTCACACTTTGACTGCTAAAGTGTAAGCTCAACACCCATCAGAATGTAAAAGATAATTTTGGTTTTGAATAGGTGGATCAACAAGGTGGAGAAAGAAAGGGAGAGGGCAACAAACTGTAGATCAGTAGGCTACACCAATGTGCAATGGAGTCACAAACATCCTACTCATCGAAGGCACACAAGCTGCTCAACAGAAAACAAGATTATATGCTGATAAGTGGAAGGATGAAGAAGGAAAACATAAGGTAGAATTTTCACTAAACAAAGATCCTCTCAATTTAATGAATCAACAAATACTTGAATATAAACAATGATTGATGGGCAAAATACAGTAGATCCTTTGCTGCTTAGGGATCCATAAATCATTGGCAGCCTTTGATCCTCAAATCTACAATATATTCAAATAAGAAGAAATATAAACAAAAGGGTTAAAATATGAAATCATAGCTCTCATGAGTCTCCAATAGCAATAATGCTTACAATCATAAAATGCCCATAGGCTTACAAATGAACACACACAAGAAAACTGCATGCTTCTACTCTCTCTAGCCTCTCTTGGCTCATGAATCCCCCCCTCCAAGAGATTTCTCCTTCCTTAAATAGAAAATAGCATCCAAATAACCTTATGAGGTCGAATCCCATCTCCTCCATTGGATTCTAACCCTTGGAGATAGGTGGCAACAATCAAAGAGACAAAAATCCAACAAACTGCTAATTTTCAGGAATTTGTTGGAAGTCATTAATAAATTGTTTCCACCTCATTGAATGAGGCCTTTTATGGAGATAAATATTAGGTGCAGGTGCCCCTTAACATCTAACCGATCCTTTAGAAGCCATTCTAATCCTCCTTGACAGGTGGCAACCTCCCAACAAGGCGAATATTAAAACTGTGACCCCTATAGGAAATTCGGTAGCGCCGCTGTAAAAAAGTTGGTAGCACCACTTGTATGAATAATATCTCTCAAACCATAACAAATTTTGAAAACCCGAGAGAGGTTTTTGTTATTTGGAATGTGATGAACAAAAACCTCCTCCAGTTTTAAAAAATACCTTCTCAATTGTTCACAATCCAAGTTTTAAGTTAGTCACTCAAAACTTGCAGAAGCGTCCTTGCAAAATAATTCTGCACAATTTGGTCTTTGCCAAAATTTCGGTAGTGCCTTTTGGTAGCGCCTGCCTGTGTGTCTGCGTGCAATTTGGTAGCATAAATCCTGTGAAAACTCTGCAAATTCATTACCACCATCCATCAAAATAATTGAGATAAAAAAGGAGAACGATTACTTATAGCTGTAGCAACCATTGAGAACTGTAAACACTTCATGTGGGAGCTTTTGATGCTTGGAACCTTGTGAGAGTTTTGTCAATGCTTGTTATTGACACTTGGAATCTTAAATTTGAATGCTAGTCTCTCTCTTGGCACTTTGTGTATAACTTGATCGATATGCTGGCATTGGCCTGTGTCTTTGGCTAGTGTTGTCTTGAGATGTTGATTAATGCTTGAACTTGGAGATTGGGCATAACCCAATATATTTTTAATTTTCCCCAAAATAACTTATCCCATAGCAATTATATTCATTTGCCAAAATGAATAATGAATGACTTATGAAAATCTGAGGCATAAACAAATCTTGTGCTAACATAGGCTCCATGGGGGATAAAGTCCTCCTTGTGAGGCTCTAAGAACTCTTGTAGTTTCAGTGCCTTATCCCAGGGATTCTCCCAACCTTTAACCTCTGCAATCTGCTTTGATCTGTGACCTTCAACTGAATCTAAATGCAAATGAAAACTGAAACTAACAAAAATGATGAAAACAATGCTTGTCCAACAAGCTTATTGCATGCACCTACTCTAATTATTGGGAAAATGAAGCATTCAAATTACATGAAAAAACCAATGAAGCCATTTCATCATTTTTTCAACTGTTTGAAGCTTTGAAATGTGCTTCCTTAAGCACCAAAGATAATTCCTACTTAAAGGCACGTCAAATAAACATTTGGCAATACACTTTCCATTGAAGAAATCAATGAGCCTAGGCCCTGTTTTTGCTTGCAGACAGGCTGCAAATGGATCCTGAAAACATCATAAATACTTTCCCCTGTGACATTGCTTTATGTAAAAAGGAAAAGTATTGCATTAGGTCCTTCCTCCATTGTGCTTGGTTGTTTCATGGCTTGTTGATTTTCTGATTCATCCTCAATGCATATGGCCTTGGTCCACTCTTGGTCATGAGGTGTATTAGGAAAAAGGCTTAGTGATGCTTGTCTTTCTTTAATTTCAACCTCTCTCATCTTATCACATGGCATTTGATCTTGGCTTCTTGATGAAATTGATCTTATGTCTTCAAGAGGAATAGGGGGTTGATAGGCCAGTTCATCACAATTAGAAGTGCTTGGTAAACTACATTCTTCTGTATTATCTTCTAATTGTGAGGGATATTCATCATAGCTTGGCTTATGGTCCCAATTTCTCAGTTTTTCACCTTCTAAACTTAGATTATCATATTTTTCTTCTTTTTCAGCAACAAAAATATGACACAAAGGGTTGAAACAAGCTATTGTTGCTTTGATGGGAAGGGTACTTCTCTAATTTAAGGTCTTCAACAGACTGTTCATGGAAATCATCTTCATAATCATCATACAAATGTGAATCAATGACCATTTGAATATTAATGGCTGAGGGGATTAGTACAATAGTTGGGACATCTGTTTGTTCAGGGAAAACATCCTCATAGTCATCAAAACTTGGCAAATCATGGTACACTAGTTCATTAACAATAGGAGGGATTACAACAACAACTGGTAAGCTATGAATTTGATCATGACAAGCTGCAACACTATTCTCATGATGAAATAACTCTGAATCTAAGATGACCTCTTGACTTAAAGAATCGAGAAAAGGAGGAGATAGGGAAATTATGGATTGTCCATATTGATCTTTCTCTTGGGGACCTAGATTTTGACATGAATGATGCATTTGTTCTTCAAATTTAGGAAAAGCATTATGAAACTCATCATCTAAGTCCTGCTCTCTACAATCATCCCCTTCATCATCACTGCTAGAGGAATCAGTTGCTGAATCCTGAATATATGATGCATACCCCTCACAACAATTCTCAAAAAGTCTTTCAGCTGGATAAATTATGTTGCAATGAGAATAAAAAACATCATGAAAGTCCTTCAAAGAGGAAATACTAGAAGCAAGGAGTGTTCTATACCATTGCCTCGCATAGCCTTCCAATGAATACATGAACATTTTCATCAATATATCTTCATGATGGATGTCAAGCTCCTGCATCAAAGCATGAAATTCATGAACATGCTCAAAAGGGTTGTCATCCTCACCTTCATAAAATCTGGGTAGCAAATCTTACCATTCATCAATTTGAGGCACAGGATGTGGGTAACCATCTATGGCTGAGAAATTGAGTGGGGCAAACCTCCTGGCTAGGATAGCCTTCATAGCCATTTAATTTATCTCATCCCCAGTGGAGTCACCAACAGATTCTGAACAATGGAGTCGCCATGGTGAATGTGCAATATTGAAGGTGTCCAACTTTAGTCACCATCTAAAGCTGTAGTTGTGCAGTGTCGTTCTTCCAAGGGAGCTTTTCAATTTGCTCAAATATGTCCCCGACAACAACACCAAAAATGTTAGCACTGAAAGTCACACTTTGACTGCTAAAGTGTAAGCTCAACACCCATCAGAATGTAAAAGATAATTTTGGTTTTGAATAGGTGGATCAACGAGGTGGATAAAGAAAGGGAGAGAGAAAAAAACTATAGATCAGTAGGCTACACCAATGGGCAATGGAGTCACAAACATCCTACTCAGCGAAGGCACAAAAGATGCTCAACAGAAAACAAGATTATATGTTGATATTTGGAAGAATGAAGAAGGAAAACATAAGGTAGAATTTTCACTAAACAAATATCCTCTCAATTTAATGAATCAACAAATACTTGAATATAAACAATGATTGATGGGCAAAATACAGTAGATCCTCTGCTGCTTAGGGATCCATAAATCATTGGCATCTTTTGATCCTCAAATCTGCAATATATTCAAATAAGAAGAAACATAAACAAAAGAGTTACAATCTGAAATCACAACTCTCATGAGTCTCCAATAGCAATAATGCTTACAATCATAAAATGCCCACATGCTTACAAATGAACACACACAGGAAAACTGCCTGCTCCTACTCTCTCTAGCCTCTCTTGGCTCATGAATGCCCCCCTCCAAGAGATTTCTCCTTCCTTAAATATAAAATAGCATCCAAATAACCTTAGGATGTCGAATCCCATCTCCTCCATTGGATTCTAAGCTTTGGATATAGGTGGCAACAATCAACGAGACAAAAATCCAACAAACTGCTAGTTTTCAAGAATTTGTTGGAAGTCATTAATAAATTGTTTCCACCTCATTGCATGAGGCCTTTGATGGAGCTAAATATTAGGTGAAGGTGTCCCTTGACATATAACTGATCCTTGAGAAGCCATTCAAATCCTCCTTGATAGGTGGCAACCTCCCAACAAGGCGAATATCAAAACCGTGATCGCTATAGGAAATTCGGTAGCGCCACTTCTATGTCTAATATCTCTCAAACCATAACAAATTTTGAAAAACTGAGAGAGCTTTTTGTTATTTGGAATGTGATGAACAAAAACCTCCTCTATTTTTCAAAAATACCTTCTCAATTGTTCACAATCCAAGTTTTAAGTTAGTCACTTAAAACTGGCATAAGCGTCCTTGCAAAATAATTCTGCACAATTTGGTCTCTGCCAAAATTTTGGTAGCGCCTGCCTGTGTGTCTGTGTACAATTTGGTAACGTAAATCTTGTGAAAACTCTGCAAATTCATTATCACCATCCATCAAAATAATTGAGATAAAAAAGGAGAACGATTACTTATAGTTGTAGCAACCATCGAGAACTGTAAACACTTCCCGTGGGTGCTTTTGATGCTTGGAACCTTGTGAGAGTGTTGTCAATGCTTGTTCTTGACACTTGGCACCTTAAATTTGAATGTTGGTCTCTCTCTTGGCGCTTTGTGTATAACTTGATCGATATGCTGGCATTGGCCTGTGTCTTTGGCTAGTGTTGTCTTGAGATGTCGATTAATGCTTCAACTTGGAGATTGGGCATAAACCAATATAATTTTAATTTCCCCCAAAATAAAATATCCCATAACAATTATATTCATTTGCCCAAATGAATAATGAAGGACTTATGCAAAGTTGAGGCATAAACCAATCTTGTGTTAACAGATTCCATCTCAGGACCCTCTACTGCACGTTCTCTTTCAGTTTCTGGTATTTGCACATTTCTCAGGTCTTCATCGTCCTTGTCTTCCTCAACAACATTATAACATTCCAAAACTTCATGAACTATCGTAGAATATCTATGTGCACTACATACAGGTACTAGTTATATCAAATCTTTTGATGTCAAAATATTATCCTTAATAACCTGCAGGTTTGTGTCTACCGACAGGGAATCATCTTCAAAACTAAACGTCACCTTAAAGTTGCATGTCAAATCTTCCCAATCTATTTTTCCTCTGCGCACTTCCAATTCTAAGTACCAGTTATTTTGGATTGTATCTAGGGTATGTACAAACAAATGTGTCCATTCTTTCTTAGGCACTGATCTCCATGTCACCATGCACCGTGTAACATGCTCTGCTAGACCACTCAACCCTGTGTACTTTTGTGTAGTGTACTCTATTCCAAATCTAAATTGTAACAATATTTTGCATTGTTTCCAATTCTCTATGCTCTCCTTATGCGCAACCGACCATCTCGTCATGGTTGCTTTCAATGCGACATCTAAAGCTAGTAATATTTTTTGGTACATTATCTTCAGTTCAAACTATTTCACAAGAGGATTTACATCCATTATTCCATCGTACTTCGAGGGATCACATACCTTAGTTCCAATATAGCACAGTGAACATGTGATCCAAGCACATCTCCTAGTAGACACTTCATACAATATTTGCTGTCAATGTTCCAAGCCTTCCTCTGAATCGAATGCACAAGAACTAATGCTTCTCCAACTTAGTGCACCATTGGTCATAGGATTCACATAGTCATCCATCCATGTAGTCATATTATAAAGATTATCTAGTTCTTTTCCCTTTGTTGGTTCCACATATCTTCTTCCATCTGTTTGATCTAATGGCACAATTACTTATAAATACCTTGCTTCAAAGATCATCTATCTCTTCTTTAGATCAATGATAGTATGGTTATCAAAATCTCAATCAAGTCCTAACAATGTTGTATATGGTTTACTACCATATAATATCTCAATTACTTAAAAATCTATTGTGTTGCGCATTCCATCAATGTTAGCATTCACCCCTGTCAGTTTTCCAATTGATACTATCTTATGTTGATTCGATAGTCTCAATTGAATAAGTGACTATTTCGACTTCGGCTTACCCATCATTTCCCATGTATACTTTAGAATAACATTTACATAAGATCCCAGGTCCAAAATGATATTGTCTATGTAGTAGTCTCCTATCTGCGCACTCAGTCATAACTCCTTGGTCATCCTTCTCTTGCGATGTACCTAGTTAAATACTCGTTGTGAGACAACTTCTTCTCTATATTGCACACAATCATCAATCATTCCACGCAGTATGCTTAATGCAGTTTCATCCTTCATCGATTCTAAACAACTCTTCAAGAATCTTTTCAAAGTACTTACCTTCTCCTCTTGTCTTTTTGTATCCATGAGGTCATAGAATGGAGGCATGTCATACATAGGAAACCTCTCATACAAAGGTGGCGCGGTTGAAGTCGATGCTATCCATTCTACTCTTATCCCTTCTTTTCGTGCTTGCTTGTAGGTCTCTTTCTCTTTTCTAGGATAAAAAAACAAAGGAGGTTCTGCTACTTTCCCGACCCACTGGTAAGTTCCTTCATCCATCACATCAACTCCTATTCTTACTCCTCTGCACGTAACTGCTGCTACCCTTAGTTGATTGTCGCACCCTTCTACTACTATCATCTACATATTCAGGTTCATTTTCTCTTGCCACTTTGAAATCAACTATGGAAAATATTCCATCGCATGATCCAATTCTCTATAGTAAGTTCATGTTGTGCATGGATTAAGACAATCTCGTGCTAAATTCCTAGGCTGATTACAATTATAACGTATAATTGGTCCTCTTACTCTGTTGAATCCTCCTCTTTCGCGATCTCTAAGTCCTCCCCTTCCTCCTTGATATAACCTCTCAGGGTATTATATTGCAGTAATCCTCCTTTTGGTTCTTCTTCCCCTTGGAATCTATACACATATGCAATGCGTTCTCTCATTAGATCAAGTGGATGAAAATATTTATCATCATGCCCCATAGACTTACAAAAGTTACAAAACAATTTTATGGTAATTCTCTGGTACTTCTGCATCAACGAACAAGCAGTAGGGTGATGACCCATTGTTTGACATATTTCACACCATACTCCTAAGGGATTCAGAGCCTCCCGTAGCCAAATATTCTTTAAATGTTGGACACTCATTTTTATGATGACCTTGTGTTATGCATGCAAGGCATCAAACTTCTTTGCACTTTTCCTTTCCTTTCGCAAGTTCTTGCAACTGGGTAGTCAGTGCTGCCAACTATGTCTGAACTTGAGCCAGCCCTGTGACATTCTCTTCTACAAGGGATGCTTCTAATTTCATGGAAATCTCTAGGGATTCTGACTGCGTTGTTATCTTCTGCTATGTCGAAGGGCAGTGTATATGTGACAACAATCCTGGAATAAACCATTACCTATGTTTTTCATCTGGAATTTGAAATTTCAACTGATCCGTTAGTATCTTGAACCGTTGATCAAAATCCCATACTGACCCATTCACCAACTACTTGATCGCTTTCAGTTCTATAATTCATTGCAACTCAGACTTTCGCTTCTAAAACTCTTTCAGTAAGGCTTGCCTAATATCCACCAATGTCCTAGCTTCTCCCATAGGCGCAGTGGACTAATACTTCATAAACCAAAGTAACGCTCATTCTCTAAAGGTCGTTGCCAACTACACAATCTTTGCATCATCATCTTGAACATTCTTTGCTATGCAAATTGCTTCACAAACGAACAAATTTTGTTCTATATCTTTTGAACTTGCTTTGTGGAAAACATGTATTCTCAAATTGGGATCTACTCTCGCGATCGTATTCTGCGTGGTACTCCTCTTTGGTAATACTACATGAAGCTGGGTTGTTGTGATATTTCCACTACTCTGACTACCTTAAGTGTTGTCGTTACTTCCTCCACTAACTAGAATTGACAAACTTTCAAATCTTACCTCAGTACTTGGAGATGCACACGGGGTCATGGGTTCGATGCAAAGTCTGACTTGAGTGGGATACAATAGATCTTCTTCTACTGGACTAAGCTGGTGATATTTTCCTTCTGTGCATGGAATTCCTTCGATCTGGAGTATTACGCCAGGGTATCTTTCCTCGATCTCATTGTGATGCTCCTCTCTCTTAACCACAATTCTCTTCCTACTATATTGAAACTTCTTTCCACTACGAAATACTCCAATCTTGTCATCTGTAGCACACTCTTCTTCTCTTGGAATCCTCAACCCATCTATTCCTCATTCATTCTTTTATGCATCCTTCTTCTACACTAAGATCATCCCCTGGTCAACCCCGAGTCCTCTGATGTGCGTGAAGGCACTTAGCTACTAGGGAAATATATTCCATCTTCATAACCCCCTTATGAAAAAGCAACATCTTGATCCAAGTATATAATGACTTCAAGTATCTTTCACGTGGTCCTTTAAAGAACTCTCTTTCAATGACACTATAAGACTAAGTACAATCTATAGCAAACTCGATAATATAACCTCCCAATACATTGTCCAACTAGAAATCAACTGCACATGAGATCTTATTGCTTATAGTATTCACTTCCTGAATCAACTCAGGTGTAATACCCCTGTTTCCCCCAGTTTGTAAATATAACTATAACTATCAAGAGACTATGGCCGACTAAATATGTGTGAATGTTTGATTTGATGAACTTTTGTATAAAAGGGTCAATGTATGATTTTTTTTTTATTAATAGAAATTGGATATGTGTTGCAAAACCGCTGAAAGGGGGGAGTTTTCCAAGATAGACCATGGATGATATGAGAGAGATGGTGAGGGAAACCAAGAATGGTTGAGATGACCCTTATCAAACGAGTACCTACTAGGTGTAATTTCTCAACAATCTTCTGATCTAGAAATGAATTACCAGTCAGGCTGGTAGTTGGAAGGCCATCCTCAAGAGTTAATGAGGAGATGGGGCAGGGTACCCATATGTAAGGCTTCCAGGCCTGGCCACGAATTGGGGATTCAAACCCACACAACCTTGCTGAGGAAGGAAATAATGGAGGTAATTCAGGGGACAAAGATAGATATACAAGAAAGCAGAGTAGAGAAAACAATCTCTAGGGGAGAGGAGAGCATGTTTTCAACTCTGGAGTTGAGAGAAAAGCTGAGAATCAAGCTCGTTTTGGTTGTAAGAATCCATAGGCAGGGTCTGTCTACAAGATAATAAACGTGGCTGGCGAGTGACTGAGGAAGTGCTTGCGCAGACCTCCTTGCTTGGTGTAGAGAAATATGGTTTCCAAGATCCTGTGGGAGGAGGAGAGTAACCTCTGTCCCTCGTTGTCGTGGATCAAGGAGAAAGAATCTCTCTCAGAGCATCATGGTCTAGCTCGGGGGTGGCCAATGGTAAATCCATAAGGAGTGGCTGTGCCTATGGTTGGGTGGAAACATGCACCCCTTTCAACAGTTGCTTCACACTTTCCAATTCTGATAAGTATTTTCATACTTTGTGTAATATATTGGATGTGATGATTGAATGTCTGTGTTTATGGTTAAGTATTGTAGTGTTTGAATAGTTGTTATAAATGCTCATTTGCTTCTGCAAATTGCTATATTTACATGGTCTACGATTTATCTCAGTTTAGCCGCTAGAGCGTTAGGGGATGTGAATCCACAAGATATTTGGGGTAGGATTAACTGAAATGTCTAAGTTCTACCGACATTTTTAGTTTACCTTAGCAGGAATGTCAAGTTCAACTCTGTGGGAGAAGGGTGTTTCCTTCAGACCTTCCACCCATGTGACCGATGGGCTCATACCCATGGCCTTAATCAAGTCTCGACTAAGAGCTAAGTGTAGCCCAAAATCCAAATATGATCCCATATGACCCAGGGTTGGAAACCCCTCGCTAAGTCTGAAAGGCGTGAAGCTACTTTGGCTTTGAGGCTTCAGGACTTATGATTCCACAACCTTCGAAAACAGTTGAAGGTTGGAGTCGTGAATTGATGAGGTTTGTAGATCTGGGGATCTAGTGGAGATCTCTTTTAGTCGTTAGATCGGACTTAGGAAGGGTAGCGTTAAGTACTTTGGCCAAGTTCCACTTCGAGAGAATAGGAGTGGTCTAGCACTGAAACTCCCGAATTTTGGAGTCACAAATCTAATCTAGATCATTGAGAATAGAGGGACGCGTGTCCACAAATCAACGAATATCCCGAAGTTTCGGTGTTCGGCGGTATCAATGTGAAGATATAGGGACGTAGAATGCCAAATGCCGAACACCGACGTTCAACGTAGAATGTCGAATGTCGAATTTATGAAGTGACATAGACTGTCAATCCTCAGATCCTTCAGGATCCCTCTCAACCATTGATTTAAGGACTCCGCTGAGAACCCCTCTTAACTGCCCAACCAATCGGGAACACGTCGTGGAGTGACACGTGGCCCCCACTTGTCCCCTGTCAAATGTCATTTGTTGGACTAGAGCTGTTGGATGAGAGGCTATGTGGCAGGAGATCTTATAGTCCGGATACTTGGTACTTCAGAGGAACTTGGCCAAGAGTCTTCAAAGTGTGAAAACTCTCAAAGTCGTGAACGACGAAGTGAATCTCAACCATTGACACGATGAGGACACATGGCACTAGATTAGAGAGTCTGGAGACTTAGCTCTTTGGGGGATTCACGATGTGAGGAGTTGGTAAGATACAAAGTCCGGAGTTGCAAAGTAATGAGAGCCATGGATCCATGGATCTACGTGGATAGATCTCAACCATGAGATTTGAAAGAAGTTAGAAGGTTTTATGTCTGGGGTTGACATGGCTCACCGACATCATTTAGGGTGACGTGGCCCTGCAACCAAGGTGCCATGTGTCATTGGGATATGGAAAATTCATATGTCCCTTATGCCTATTAGAGAATGACACATGTCACCCCCTAATGAGGACACATGTCACCCTTTCCCTCGCCGCGTGTCAGCCTTAGGTTCGTTCCCACCTGGCCAATGTGGTTGGTGATGCGACTGGGACTCCGAGAGTTTAGGACTTTAGGAGTTCGTAAGATTTGGGGTGTAGTATAGTAGAGGGACGTTCAACGATGATCCTTGATTGTCGAATGTTGAAACATTCAACGTCGATCATCAATTGCCAAACATCGAAAACGTATAACATTGATCGCCAATTTTCGAACGTCGAACGTTGAATGTCGAAAAAGGGATGTTCAACGTAAAACGTCGAATGTCAATTGCCAAATGGCCAAGGCCATGTGGAAATATTTTGGGACTTTTGGGAATACGCGTGCGGTAAAAAAAAAGAGGGGTGTTCAATGACGAATGCTGAAAACCCCAACTAATAACGCCTGGATAACTTCGGGAGGCCGTATCTTGCAAATAAGGGATCGGATTTGAGCCAGAAATAGTCGTTAGAAAGCTACGGACGAGTAGAAGAGAATGAATACCTCAGAGGGATGATTTAAGATGATTTGAATGAGCAAATTCGCTGCCCCATCCCTAGAAAATGTATTTAGGGTTCGGGTGCTTTACAAATTGGTATCAGAGCATGGTAACAACACTTGGCCTACTTGGGCTCATGCAGGAGTCACATAAAAATATTATTAGAGAACTTTATGGGGTAACACCCTACCTTACGCCCTTCTATAAGAAACTTGTATGAACCTCTACTGAATAGAGTAATGAAACCTTCTACTGCTGATAGATGCTTTGGAAATCTGCATTGTATGTTGCTAATGTTTCCAAATAAAGAAGCTAACTTCACTTTGCAATAATATGTGTTGTTCATGAATTGGTAGATTAATAACTAACATAAAATATTTTGTCAGCACTCAAGCAATCAGTGAACAACGGGAAAACTACAATGTAAGGGATGGTGACACACCATGAGTTGGGGGAGAGCTCCCACAATAGAGAGCAAGAATATGATGAAAGGAGGGCAATGGAAACCCCTCTAGATTTGGTTGAAACTGTAAGTAGCCTCATGGCAGAATTACAAAGTTATAAGGCTGACAATGAAAGGTTGATTAAGGAGCAGGAAAAGTAGATTGAAATTAATGCAGTCCTACTGCAAAGTCTATCGGATATACAAAGGCAACTACAACATGGTCCAGCTGCCAGTTTTGTGGACATGAATCATACTAAGAAAACTCCAAGTCCACTTGAGATACAAAAGCATGGTCCGGAAAGTGGCCACACTAGGAGGAGAAGCTCAAGGAAGGCCTAACATGGATCCAAAAGACACTCACCGGAATGTCTCTTTGGGGACACTGACAATTCCAAGGAAACTTCAAGTGGAAAAACTAGTTACCATTCTCAGATGAGAGGAAAGAAGAGGAAACATTCCAAGAGTCATGACCCTAAAGAGTTCAAGAAAGCCAAACCACCCACCTTCGATGGAGAGATTAAGAAGGGGAAGAAGAAAAAGTTGGGCTACTCGGCTTGAAGAAGTACTTCAGAGTCCATGACTACTCTGAAAACTTAAAGGCTCATATAGCCATTTTCAACCTAAATAGGAAAGCTTCCATTTGGTGGGAGGAACTTAGGAATGTGAAAGGAATCCATGAGAAGGACTTGTCATGGAAACAATTTGAGAAATACTTGAAGAAGAAGTATTTGTTAGAAAAGTACTTTGATGGGAAGAGCAAGAAGTTTTATGAACTCAAGCTGGGACAACTCACCATAGATGAGTATATCAAAAAAATTCTTGAGCTAATGAGGTATGTTCCCTACATAAAGGATGAAAAGGTAAAGACACAACGATTTATTAGTGGATTACCTCAGTCCTACCGGGACAGAATTGAGTTTGATGAGCCAAATAATTTAGAAGATACTATTAAAAAAGCAAGGTATTTCTATGAGCAATTCAAGAATAAGACAGAACCCGATGAATACTGGAAGAAGAAAAACAATTCGGGATTCATGAAGAAAGGGTTTAAATCCATGATATTTAAGAACCATGGGGAGAGCTCTAGGATGAGCCTTCCTACCATAAGTGTGTATGAGAAAACATTTCCATCCCAGAGTGGAAATAAACCATCTGAAGCAGTTCCAAGTAAGACTGATAACACGAAGAGAGAACCCTTGAAATGTTGGGGTTGTGGAGAGGAACATCTGCTAGCGACTGCCCACATAGACAACATAGCAATAGGAGGATCTACAACATCCAAGAGGCTACCAAATTCAATGATGTGGCTAAGAGCATGCCACAAATTTATGCCTTCTTGGATAATAGACAAGCTGACCACCATGCTTTAGTGGTGGAGATGGAAGGTACAATCTCCAACCATCCTATTTCCATTTTAATTGACCCCGGTTCTAATTTGAGTTATGATACCTGTTTGGGCTTCAAAACGTCATACAAATATCACTCATTACCATACATTTTTCACCTATGCTTCCATTATATCACTCATTATTCACCACCATGTCACTTCATTTTCCCTATTGTTCACCATTAATGGGTC
>SNQJ01S0021564.1:0-11705 GCA_010110895.2 Picea sitchensis
CATACCACCTTCGCACTCTGAAATCACACTCCATTACCCGCTACACATCACACTCTACTACCGTTCTCTACCTCCACCTCCACTACACTAACTACATGACTCACCCACGTCAGTAGACCACCTCATCAAGGACATGTGGCAGACCACATCAGCAAGGACATGTGGGAGAAAGTACATGTGGAAGACCATGTCAACATGTAAACATGGCATAATCATATGATGACAAGTGTCAAGAGGAAATCGGATCGTGTCATGTCAATAAGTGACGTAAGAAAGCTACATCACTCTGGGAGATTTACTTCCGAATTATTCATCACCAACAAATGTCAAAAGTCTTGAAGTCCCGAAGGATGAAGGTATAAAGTCGCTCTTAGTCGTCCGATCTGAAGATCACTTCGGGTGAATTCTCAATCGTTGATCTAGTTCAATGGAAGGATAGTGTAAGTGGAAGTGTTAACCGACAACAAGTGGTCTCCACCACCTATAACTTATTCAGTAGGTGACCACTCCAGAGGAGAATGAAGCAGCGATTAGCGTAAAGTACCGAAGTCCCAAACACTGAACACCTGAAGAACACCCTGGTCATTGATCACCAGGAGGGGTACGTGTCAGAAGATTATGCATTTGGTTGAAAGTACTCCGGGAGAAACGAGTGCATAGGAGTTGAAACTCTCGAAGCCCAAAGTGTTGAAGTCACTCATGATCGTTCATCATGCAGGAGGGTACGTGTCAATAGATCGTTGAATCTGGGTGAAAGCATTCATGGAAAAGCGAAGCGCTAAAGAATCGAAAAGGCCGAATTCCCGGAGCGGATGATAGTCATTGGATTAAAGAGGACAGATGTCAGCAAATCTTCTATTTCGAAAGATATCCAGTCAGAATAAACGAGAAGTTGAGATTTGAAATATTCGGAGTCCAAAGACCTAAAGGAGATCTCGACCGTTAATCCAAGAGGGACACGTGTCAATATATCTTCCACTCTAGAAGATTGGTGTATAGAGGAAAGCAAGGTTTGATATTTGAAACTCCTGGAACCCAGATCATAAATTAAATCACATCCATCGATTTAAGAAGGTTAGATCTGATCCGTCAGTTCAGGAGCACCATCAAGATCGTGAGATCGACGGTCCCATCACATTGCGGGGTTGAAGGTGCGTGAACTTTAAAAAGATGAAGGTGGGCTGCAATCGAAACCACGGTTTTGGAGAAATGACATGTGGAGGCTCAAGGTAAATTGCGGGGTGAAACGTAGTTTGTTTCAAACCACCTTTGGACACGCCCAAAATCACGTGGTCACATGAGTTCATCGCCCAAGGTCATATCGAAAGAAGGAGCTAGCACTCACTAGACCAAGATCGTGAAGCACCTTTTGAATAGGTGTATGGACACTGTCGATGGTCACATGAAGGAAGGGGCTTAGAAGCCAAAGAAGCCAAAACCAACTAACTGTAATTGCCAGAGAAGATGAAGAGTTGTGACTGCCAGAGAAGCCAAAGAATCTCAGGATAACACTCACTAATGATGAATAGATTCAGAATAACTACCAGAGAAGAGGAAGAGTTTGCATGATGATCAGGTAGAGGACTTCAGGGGAGAAAGACATGCAGAACTGAGAAGATAGTGTGATTTTTTGATAGTTATGCATGCGGGCAGAATGTGACTGAGTACAGGAACTGAACTGGAGATGAGAGGTACAGCGTATAGCATGCAGAGATAGCACAGAGTATAAAGGAAGAAGAGAATCTTAACAGAGTGATTGATTGTGCAACATGAGAAAGAGCAGAGTATAGAAGAGGAATAGAGTAATAGAAGTTGGAGGAGGTAGAGGAGCCATTGAGCTCTAACAGACCATATCAGAGACAGAGCAAGTAAGTAATTTTTTTGTCATATTCAATCAGGGTGGTAGGGTGGTGCTAGGGAGGATTGCAGTCCTCTAGATTCTAGTTGGTACTAGAAGGCATTTTGGGAGTTTGTGCTTCCATATAGTGGGTGCTAGATAAACCTAGGAGTTGGTGCTTCCATCTAGTTGGTGCTAGAGAAATCTGAGAGTTGGTGCTCTCTGTAAGTTGTAGCTTGCTATAAGAGGTTGTAGCCTCACATTTGAGTTGGAGCTCAAAGACTGTGATGTACATGAAAGTTGGAGCTTGATTGACATCCTAAGAAGAAGAGGTTTTCACCCTTATGGGTTTCCTCATGAAAATCAGTGTCTTTGTGTATTCTGTGTGATTGATCAATTATTGTATATCTATGCATGTTAAGTTATCAGCAACACATTAAATAATAATCTAGAAAGAATAAAAAAATAACAAGAAAAGTTTCAAGCTTATATACATAAATGATTCACCCCCCCCCCTCTCAGTTATATTTCCAACAATAGATAGCAGCATCAACAGAGACACAACTAGATGAGTTTGCAATGAAGTTTGAGAAGGATTTATCACTAGTTTATTTCCTTTCTACCAGCATAACCATCAAGAGTATGTGGTACTTGGATAGTGGTGCATATCATCAAATGACCGAAGCATGGGATCTATTCAACCATCTGGAGGAGAAGAAATCAGGTATCCATGTGGAGCTTGGTTATGATTCCAAGTATGCAGTGAAGGGAGAGGGAACAATCATGTTCTAGCTTGAGTCGGGAGGTTCATTTGATGCCTAGGATGTGCTTTATGTACTACGACTGAAGAAGAACTTGTTCTTGGTATCAACTATGGAGGACAAGGTTTTTGTCTTTACTTTTCAGAGAGGGTGAGTACTCATACATATAGAGAAAGTTATCCCAGACACAATAGTGGTCATTAGGGTTAGAGAGGGCACTTTATATAGGTTATAGGGAAATCTTGCTTATGATTTGGTGCATGGAAGTGACAAGTTATGTGAGCTATGGCATAGGAGGTTGGGACACTTGCACTATAGGGAATTTCTGATTCTGGGAGGGATTGTTACAAGTCTTCTAGAGTTCAGTGTTGATCAGAAGGGAGTGTTCAAATGATGTGCACTTGAAAAGAATGCCAGGGTTGTTTTTCCAAGCAGTGAGAGTAGGTCCAAGGTGATCTTGGATATTATACATTTAGATGTGAGTGGGTCGATGTTAGTAGCATCAATGCAACGAGAATCATATTATGTGACATTCATTGATGATTTTTCCAAAAAAAATTGGATCTTCTTTATGAATACCAAGGACGAGGCCTTCAATTAGTTTTAGAAGTTGAGGGCTCAAGTGGAGAATCAGATTGGAAAGAAGATCAAGCTATTGAGGTCGGATAATGGGGAAGAGTACACCTCCAATGAATTCAATTATTCTTGCAAGGAGGAAGGGATCAAGAGGGAGTCAACAGTCTCATACAACCCTCAGTATAATGGGGTTGTGGAGAGAAATAATTGGTCCACCATCGGTTCTTCCAGGGATATGATACACGACTAGGAGTTGCCTATGTTTCTTTGGGTAGAGGAATGTAACATGGTAGTATATGTGAAAAATAGGAGTCCTCATAGGATAATTAGGGATAAGACTTTGGAGGAGGAATTCTCAGGAGTAAAGCCAGAGATAGGACATTTGAGTATATTTGGTTGTCAAGTCTACATCCATATGCATGTGGAGAAGAGTACAAAGTTGAATCCTTCAATACAAAAGGGTATATTTGTGGGTTACAACGAGACCTTAAAGGCTTATACGATCTTCATACCGGTCCATCGAAATACAGTTGTGATAAGAGATGTTAAGTTTGAGGAGAACTTGGAATCTATGAAATCTTAGCAGTCATAAATAGTGACAAAGGACGAGGAGCAATAAGCTTTGAAGGATGAGAAGCACTCATCAACTTCTAGTTTAGGGATTCAAACTTCAAGTGGGGAGGAGGAGATGGCCCCTTTCAGTTCTTTCAAGAGACCCAAGTGGCTATTGCAGACATTGAGGGATGTCGGTGAGGCTCCTAGGAGTGCAGTTGGAGAGAGCAGGCCTCCAAGGAAGTTTTTTAACTATATAGCACTTATGAGTAGCATCAGTAATGTTGAACCTTCCAATTTTGAGGAAGCGGTAGATCAACAGGTTTGGCGGGATTCCATGATGGAGGAGTACACCTATATTATGAGGAATGATGTTTGGGACATAGTTTCGATACCAAAGGGAATTCATTTGTGAGTTATACGTAGCTCTACAATATCAAGCATGTTATAGATGGCAACGTCGATAAATTCAATATGAGGTTTGTGGTGAGAGGATTCTCGCAGAGAGAGGGAGTGGACTATGAGGAGACATTTTCTCTAGTCACCAGGTATTCTTTTATTTGAGCTATTATTTTTATTACTTCAGTTATGAGGTGGAGGATTCACCAGATGGATGTGAATATAGTTTTCCTCAATGGGATTATTGAGGAAGAAGTATATATAGAGAAACCTTAGGAAATTGAGGTACATGGGAGGGAGTCTCATGTGTGTAGGCTTAACAAATCCTTGTATAGACTCAAACATGTAGCCAGGGAATGGTATTTCAATATTGACATATACTTGCAAAGTATGGGATTTACCAAGAGTGAGGTGGACCCTAACTTGTACTTCATACTTGTTCAGTATTATCCACTCATCTTGGTGTTCTACGTGGATGATTTGTTTCTCACGAGAGAAGAGGAGATTATTGTAGGGTGCAAAGTAGATTTGGATACAGAGTTTGAGATGAAGGACATTGGATTGATGCATTATTTTTCAAGGTTAGAGGTATGACAGATATCGAGAGAGATGTTCCTTGGTCAAGGGAAGTACACAGTAGAGACATTGAGGAGATTTAGGTCGGGGGATTGATGGATACACCTATGGTTACCAACCTGAAGAAGGTTGTCACTTCATATTTAGATTTGGTGGATCCCAAGATTTACAGGTAGTTTATAGGGTCCTTGATTTATTTGGTCAACATCAGGCAAGATATATATTTTGTTGTGAACACCTTGAGTCAGTTCATGGTGGACTCGAGGTAGGTGCATTGGATATCAATGAAGCATGTGCTTAGGTACTTGAGAGGTACAATGGAGTATGGGTTGAGGTATCTTGGAGGTGATGGAGTGAGGCTATGGGGATATTCAGAGTCAGATTGGGCAGGGAGTGTAGTAAACAAGAAGAGCACCTCAGGGTCTTACCTCGGTCTTGGATCAACAATGATTACATGGTTTAGTAGGAATCAGACTTCTATATCACTCAGGTTAGCAAAGAAAAAGTACATGGAAGCGAGTATGGCTAGTTGTGAAGCGATTTGGCTTTGCAAATTGCTTACATGTATATTCGATCAGGAGTTGGAGCCTACAATTATATATTGTGAATCATAGTTGTATAAAACTCTCTGAGAATCCAATATTCCATGATAGGTCCAACCATGTTGATCTTTTCATCCAAGACAAGATCTAGAATGGCGCATTCAAGCTTTAGTATGTTTCCACAGATGAGCAGTTTGTCGATATTTTGACTAAACACTTGGTTAAAGGGAAGTATTTTTTATTCAAGGACAAACTTGGAGGGAGTGTTGATGTTTGTAGCATCAGACAGGTACTTCCACATAGGTCTAAGTGTCTAGACGTGTGGAAGTCATCTAAATCCTTCTACCTTGATACTTTACTTTAATTAAAGGAAATATTAAAGTAAAGAGCTTTTATTAATTAGTTGAGTTTATTTAGTGAAATGCTAAAGTTATTGGCATTAGTGAATTAAATGTTATTTATTGATTTCGAGTGAGGTGAGAAGTAAACTCACTCATCAATCACTTTGGAGATTAGGGTTAGGTCATAACTCAAGATTATAAAAGCAAGGTTAGGGTAAATAAGGAAGGTTGGTTGTTTTTACAAATAGAGTAGAAAGGGACTTTTCCTCAAGGAGATCTTGGATAGGTGGAGAAGGACTTCCATCTAGAGATCAATACAGGTAGGGGAGAAGAGAGAACATAGGCACTCACAAGTGGGTTTCAACAAATTAGAGTCATAACAGCAAGGTCACTCCATACATATTTTTTCGTACAGTATTTTTGTACATGTATGTCGTTTCAGTGGAGATGGGTGCATATACGTGGGTTTTCTTAAGGAAAGGTGCATACATCTCGAGAACATGAAATTTTGGGATCATACAATAGATTAAAAGTTTTTAGGGTTTGCAGGTGTTGTCTGTAGTTTTTTGTATTTCTCTGTGGGTCATTTCCCAGTAAGGGAGCCCTTGTAAGATTTGAAGTTATTTGAATGATAAGTGTTGGCGTGCATGCGGTTGTAAGACCCTAGGTTTGAGTTATCTTGACCAACAAAACACTTCAGACACTATCCCTTTTGACATCACCTGCATGAAAGTGAAGTCTCACCTGAGGCATCTATTGGGGTTGCATGAACCGACTTTCTGTAGTAGTGAGGGAATGGGAGGTGATCCTCCTTGTCATTCTTACTTATCAATTATGTGCATGTTATTCTGTATTTTATCTCCTTAGGTTACTTAGTGAATTCAATTATGTATTACTACTATACTTCAGATTGCAACATAAACCAAGTAGTAACATCCATAACTATTTCGCAGCAGCTATCATGTAAGGAATAGATCTAATATAACATGCATACAGAGAATATTCATGATTCATCACATAAAAGACAAGTAAACATAGTGGTTAAAGTGATTCACCTAACTTTGGGCTATGTCCACAATGATTGGCTTCTTTATTATTATTTCTGCAATTGCCTCAAGCTTTCCCATTATGCTTACAAAAGATACATCATGCTACCGTGTCGTTCAACTAGCCTAGACACTCTGCAGTGCAAGCCTCTTTCTCTCTGCAACATCTCCTTAAAATCAGACATAGACTCTTTCCTTCTTAGCCTATTCTCTCACTCTCCTTACAGACATAAAATCTTCAACCGAATCGACAGTACTTCTAGCAAGAGAACAGAACTAGGGAAAAAAACCCCGATCTTCCCAACCCATTGCATATCTATACATGAATTCTAGGGCTTAAAACCCTACTTCTCTCACCCCAAAACCCTATTACAATTCATGACAAATCAAGTTGACTCATTGATTGGGCTTACTTTTCTTTCTTTTTCATCACCATGTTGCTTTTGTGCTTTGGTTGTTGTTCTTCATACTTTTGCGCGTATTTCTTCTTTTAGCATGTCGGGTTGTTATCCTTTCTTTTTTCCCACTTTCTTCTCTTGCTTTATTCCTCTTCTTTATTCCTCTACTTTATTCTTCTTCTTTGTATGTTCTTTTTGCACATTGTACTCTTGAATGTGCCTCAATTGCGCACTCTTATCCTGCCTTGTCTTCCTTATTCTTCTTCTTCTGTGCACATCTTCCACACTTAGGATTTTCATGAATACTATTTCCACAATGCCTATCCAAGAAGCCCCCAATACTCACTTGTGGCTCATCCCGGGCCACTTAGGCCTGTTGTGTGCTCCTCCATGGTTCGGTGAACTTTTTGGAGGCGTCCTTAGTTGCTGCAACTTCCTTTATCATTGCTTCCTCTGTTTCCACAATTTCTTCTACACCCTACATAATCAGAGACGTAAGCTTTTATTTTGTTTCATGCATTGGTTGCTTCACCTTGCCCCACATGGTGGGCAGTTCTCATATCACCTTGAGTGATTCTTCTTACAGCAGTCCTAAGCGTTGTTGAAGGATCTTCTATTGATCCCGCATATTTTCGACTTCCACATTTCATCCGGTAGAAGGATGCATATGCTCTCTGAAGCTTTCTGTGCCTTTTCCTATGCATCCCTTAATTTTGCTTCCACGACCTTTATTTTTGGATCCTCTACCAGGTTTGTCCAAATTTGTGCACTTTCCTTGTAGAGTTTTGTGCATTCTTCCTCTAACTTATTGATGTTTGTTATGGTTGTCATCGTTGTCCTCTCTCTTCCTAATCTTTCCTTCGGTGGTGTTCCTGGCATACTGTGCAATTGTAGGTTCTCAATCCTAGTGCGAAAGATTTTGATGACTTCGCCAATATTTGACACTTGTTCCTCCATTGTGGCTTCTACTATTATCGGTGCCTCTGGGATTTATTTATACAACTTTTGGACGGTCGTTTGTATACGATATGCCATTTTCTCGGCTTCGTCCTTCTCCTTCATTGATTTCTCAACCTTTTCTTTGGCCTCACTCTTTTCCTTAAGTATGATTTCAACTGTTTGCTTGACTTTTCTCTTTTTCTGGAGAAACGTTGTGTATTCCCTCTGTAATTATGTCTTTTCCACTGAAAATTTTATCCATTCGCTAGAAGGGAAGTCTGTGTGGAGTCATAATTACTGCATGATACATGTTTGAAATCCCTATAAGAAGATTGTCGGCATCTGTGAGATGACTAATTCTTTGTACTTGTTCCTGCATCTCGAGCGTGGGGAACCTGATTGCATCTGCTGATATTTTTATCACTCTGTGTCCTTCACCTATTTGTGAGAAGTAAGAAGTGGTAGCTTCTACTTCCCTTGTCGCCCTTGTCGGTTGTCCTTCTATGGATCTTCTTTCTGGTGTCAAACTTACTATTTCCAGTCATTGTTGCAATTCAGTCAGTTGTTCTTGCATCTCCTTGCCAATTTCTTCATGACGTTGTGTCACTTGATGAACTATCTCCTCAGTGACATGCTTTACTTGGTAACCAATTTGGTCCATGTCATTATACGTCAATGTATAAATGGTAATTTCCTTGTGTGCTTTTTCCTTCTTGCGTGCACCTCCTGTTGGACCCTTCCCCTTGTATTTGTGTTTTACTCCTATTGTGGGGACTGTTTGTTGTGTTTGTTCTATCTATGGTGCAGTCTTTGGTACATCATCTACGCCATTGCCTTAACTATGTTACTAATCATTCCCTGTATCGTTGTATTGTTTTGCCTCTTTGTTACCAAGTTGTGATGTCTCATCTCCATCTACATTGATCTTCTAGTATGGGTGTCAATCCTACATGATTAGTTGGATATCTTCTTTAGTAACCTTATACTTCATATAGACCCACTCCTATCTTGGGTCCTTCTTTTCTTGAACATATATATTATTATGATCTTCTCAAAACTGTGTGACTGGTGCGTATGCTTCCACTAGTTGTGGTGTTATGTGTGGTTTGTTCTTAATGCAATGTTGAATCTTTTCAGCATAGAGAAAAAATTCTACATTGTTGTCTGTTTGGAGTTGTTCATTCGTTGTATACCAGAAGTTCTGGTATTTTGTTGCTAAACATGGTTTCCCTCTTAGGCCCAAGAATTGTGCATCCTACAACTCTTCCCATGATGTGAACGCAAGAAAAATTATAAGCCATGGATAATGGAACTCCATGACTCTATCTTGTGCATGGGCACGATCAATAAAAAATTGGTTTAAAAGGAAGAGCGCCCAACTCATTGAATTCCCTTCCACACACTTTTTTTCCGCAACTATCACTCCTCTTGACACTTGGTCCTTCCTTCATTTTTGTAGCATCTTGCATGCTAATGCCTATGTCGCAATTCTAATAGTGGGGTCATGTATGCTTTTCACATCCAAGGCACGCACCCCTCTAACTGTGTGAAACTTTTGTTTCATGGCCTCTGACAAAGCCCTATCTGTCTTTTTATCAACAAACATCAAGGTGGGATCTTCCCCCTATGTCGGTAATACTGTGATCCTTCTGATAAAGTCTGTATCTATCTATATTTTCCTATCTAGCCACAAATATCTTCCATACACACAAGATAAGAGAAACTTAATGCATGCATTTACTTCGTTGCTATGTCCAAATTGTGGGATGTCAAACAGGTTGAGTAGACCTACTCTCTCCATTCCTCTGGCCCATTCCTGGGGTACAAGTATGCTCTGGTTTGTTGTTGGGTCTACTTTCAATTCTAGATAGCAGTGGGGTGCCAGTTCGAGAAACTTCTCTGTGTCTGTCATGTCATGGTTTGCATATATGGTTTCATATTTGATTATACGATGTCTTTCTGACCTGTCATTACCACTTTGTAGTCATCGCGTATGTGTTGTAATGCCTTTAACAGTCTTGTCAGTACTATACTGCGCAATTGTTCTTGCTTTCATTTTTGTTTCCTTCTATGTATTATTTTCTTAATTGGCATAGTTTCATCACGATATCACGACAATCATTCCTTCTTCTCAATTTCTTATGCCTTTTTAATCTATAATCTCTTTCTTTTTTTGTATCTGCTTTTTATTTGTTTTTCTTCCTTTTTCTAATTTTTATATGTTTTTTTGTGTTTTAACTCCTTACTATAGTACAGTTACTATGATACATGTGTTCTAGCACAGTACAGATTATTGCGCAGATGGTCAGTCATCTCTATATAGTTTGAGCCAACTCCCATTCACCATTCCTACAAGGACTTCTCCATTCAAGGTTTCCAACTGTGAAGCACCTTCTTGCATCACATCTTGAATCACATAGGGTCCTAACCAATGCATTTGAAACTTCCCTAAATGTTGCATAAACTTATTGCCATAGCGTAATACTAAGTCTCCCACTTGGAACTTTTTATGTTTAATGTTTCTATCATGCCATGCCTTCTCTCTTGCCTTCTGAACTTGTTGATGGAAGCCTGCAACAAACTGATTTTCCTCCAGTTGTACCAACTGCGACAATCTCTCCTCCACCGCACCAAAGTCCGAAAGATCAATAATTGTTGAAATGCACAGACTATGTAGAATACACTCTATTGGAATCACTACTTCTTTCCCATAGACCAACCTCAAAGGTGTCTGCCCTGTCAATTTTTTTCTTGTAGTCATGTAGGTCCATAAAACTGCGGGAACTCTTAAGTCACAATCATCTCTCCCTATGTTATAGATCTTTGTCAAAGAATTCTCCATAATTTTATTGAAATATTCTGTTGTCCCATTGGCCTGAGAATGATATGGCGTACTCTTTTGATGATGAATTTGAAACTCCTCATTCAATGATGTAATTGTTTTATTAAAAAAGTAGGTTCCTTGATCATTGAGTAATATGCACGAACATCCAAATAGTGTGATCACATTCTCAAATATAAATCGTGCAGTAGTCTCTATGACGCAATCTATGACTGGTGTTGCTTCTGCTCATCTTTTCAAATACTTCATTGCAATGATTATGTACCTTGCCCCTAATATTCTTGCTTGTGGGTTGATTGGCCCCACAAAGTCTATGGCCCATTTATCAAATGCTTGCAATGTAACCGGTGGATTTAAAGGCATTTCATCCCTCCTAGATGGATTTCCCACCCTTTGACAAACATCACATGCCTAATATTTCTCTTTAGCATATTTATGAAGTGTGGGCCACCAAATCCCTATGCACAAATTTTTTTGTGCAGTTGATTTACCTGCGTAATGTCCTCCTACAATCCCTTCATGCGCTTCTGTGAGTATCATAGGCCTTTCGTGTTCCAACACACATTGTCTCAATATTCCATCTGCACCTAATTTATATAAGTTTTCTACAATGAGTTGATAGTTTGTTGCTTTAACTACCAGTTGTTTCTTCTGCGCAACTTTCATGTCTGATGGGGCCATTCCTGTACTTAGAAACTACACGATGGCCGAGAAGTAATCATCCACCATTTTGACTGCAAATAGTTGTGCATCTAGTAATTTGTCATATAAATTCCATGCATCTTCTCCTGATAATATGTGTGATAAATGATATGGTCCTCCATTCAACTTCCCTGGTTTAACCACAACCTCAAAATCATATTCCTGAAACAACAATATCCATCTGCATATTCTCC
>SNQJ01S0021564.1:26754-42741 GCA_010110895.2 Picea sitchensis
GAATTTTAGACAATTAATATACTTAAATTATTTAAGTTAAAAGAAAACAGTATTTGAAAATTTATAGTCAATAAGAAACAAATTTTAAATTAACCTTTCATCTCCTTATTTTTCTTAAAATTAAATTATCAGATTTTGAAAAAATCTTGTAAATTTTAACTTAATAATTTATTTATTTATATTTATTTTAACTAAGTTATGTTTTAACATTAAATTTGAATTTCTTTTTATTTTATCAATATTACCTAAATACATACTCTTTTGAAAAAAAAATTGTAAATTTTAATTTAATAATTTATTTATTTATATTTATTTATATTTATTTTAACTAAGTTATGTTTTAACATTAAATTTTATATATATAATTCTTTTTATTTTATCAATATTACCTAAATACAAGGAAGACAAGACCCCTTATGCCATAAATTGTACAAACACATTGCTTTTGAACACAATTTAAAGGGCAGGTCCTTCTTAAATCTTTTGCATGACTTTATTATTTTTCTTTTGCATATTTCCCTGGGTATGGATGCTTTGACTCTAAATCAAGGGAGTGCCTTCAACCATAGTGAAGGATTAAGAGGCATATATAAAATTGTATTGAGGTGAGTTGTTTTCTTGGGTGCTTGAGTAAGTTTTATATTGAAATGTGACCATCTTTTTATTGTCTTTAAATGGAATTATTTAGATGTAAAGTATAAAAGATAAGGATATAGATTAATGACTAAAGCAAAAGCATTCTCTTGATTCAATAATTGGTTTTATGAGTCATTCTTAAGTGGTAGTGTCATTAATCATGTTCCTTGGGGTTATCTATAATTAATATGTGTGTTTAGGTTTAGGTGTTAATGACAATGTGGTGATAATAGATATGGTGTTTGTTGTAATTCAATTTGATTAGCTTTTACTTTACGAAAGAAAGCAAAAAATTTGTCTAGTTATCACTTAGTTCGGTTATTTTATTAACTTATTATATTCAATTACAAATATTTTCAAGAAAACGTTAAATATTTCCTTTTTCTAAGTTAATCGAACTTAGATTTAGCCCTCCTTTAAAGAATGAAATAAACGAACAGGATTTACTTTCATGTGAAAAGTTGCAATCGCGTTAATCACACCTTTCATACCCGACAGATCTAACGATCCAAAATTAATGCTATCAACAGTTCTTAATCGCTTTTGGAAGTGAATTTACCCATGCTTTAATCAGATATTTAATACCTGAAGGATATGATGGTTCTAACACTGTCAAGATCGACGACCCTAATTAAATTTGGGCCTAAAACTAACCACCGGTTAATGAATACTTGCACATCTGAAGATCTAATGGTTTTACAAGAGTTTAATCTAATGGTTAAATTCCTTTCGGGACTAAACTTGCGCAGACATTAAAGGACTGTGTACATTGTTCGATCTAATTAGATGACGACACGTGGATTCCACTTACCATTCACTGTTAAAATTACGGTGTATTACAATTGTTGATTGAAAGCTCACACATTCACGCCTTAAATTTCATTAACTCTACATGCGTCGGTCATTGAAATAATACTAATTACGTAAAGGGTGGCTAGCTAGGTTATTATTCACTTTGGAGAGTTCATGAGAAGAGATATGATACTGGTAAAAGCTAAATTCCCACCATTCATACCAGGGAAAGGTAAGAAATCAAAACCCAATTCGTATTTTTCGATTTTAAAGCTTATACAGTGAAAGAAAGAGTATAATGTCGGATAGAAAGAAAAAGATTTCGCTAGAATCATCAGGAGAGGATATCAGGACATTAGTGATGTTTTAATTGTTGTTTGTGATACGGAAATAAGATCTGAATCCTCCATTCAAATCACAAAGCTTATTAGTCAAGGGTGATTAAAAAATTATTATTCCAAAGCAGAGGGAAATTAAACGGAGAAAAATGTCAGATACAATCAATGAGGAAACTGAAGAAGCATAAGAATATATTTCAGACCATATTAATTCTCTTCTTTGAGAATTGGAGAAAAAGAAATTAGAAGGTCTCATGGTCATGGTTTCTTCTAGTTTACTTGTAAAAAATGAAAAATGAGCAGAATTTATCCTTAGTCATTAAGGATAGTACCTTGGTTGATAGCCAAGAATTATCAGGGCCAAGGTTTATAACTTCAACTGATGTGAAAAATAATCAATTCAATCTTTTGGTTATGCAACCAGAGCCAAACAAAGGTACTGGACTGACATAATACAAGACTACTTCGATGGGAGTATATCTAAATCAATTTAATGACTTTGAGTTAGTTGAGTCGCATAAACAGAGTGGTGAGATTGTGGCTAGAGGAATGATTCAATCATCAAAGAATGTAAGAAAACTACAAAATGTAGTTGTCAAACTTTCTCAACAATTAAGTAATGAGAAAACAATTAATTGAATCAAAGTGAATAAAGTTAGAGAATTGGAAGGACAGATTCCATCTACAACTAATGGAAATAAGGCAGCTACAAATTTCAAAGCTATTCTGGATGAAAAGAAAAAGGAGATAAGAGGTCTAAAATCTCAGTTGAAAATTCCTCATTTTCAACTAACAGGATTTAATGAATTAATTGAAGCATATCAAGCAAAGGATAAAGTCAACTCAGAGAATGTTGTTTTAAAGGAAAATGTGACAGCTCTCAACAAAGAAATCGTTGAATTAAAATTAGAGAAAGAGGGTCTTTCAAAGAAATTTTCTAGAGAAATGAATAAAGGAAGTGAGGTTCATGATTCTTTATTAATGTCACCCATGGTTATTTCGAAGACATTTTCTGGAGAAATGAATAAAGGAAGTCAGGTTCATGATTCTTTATTAATGTCACCAATGGTTATTTCAAGTTCAGCTAGAGACTCAGAAGAAAATAATCAGCAAAAGGAAAAGCATGTAACCGAACTTGAAGAACAGATGGAAAGGAGAACTCAAAAAATAAATATTCTAATTAAAGAAAAATAAAGCTTAAGTAAGCTTCTTGAAGATACATTAGAACAAATTGTTGGTACACAACATTTAATTGAAGCCAGACAATTATTGTGGGATCAGATTATTCAAGTCATGGAACAATTCAGGACCCACTTGGAAATATATCAGTTCTGTAAAACAATGACCATAAAAAATGCACAGTTGGATATCAACAATCATCTATCTAAGATTGAAAAGAATATGCCTCGGGCTGGAAAGTTTATTGAGTTTATCAATTCTCTTACTGATCAAGAATTAAAAGACTCTGGAGTGACAGATAGATTTGATGTTGTATTAAATGTCAGAAATGTCAAAGAAAAGGGGGAGCTACTCAAAGCATTAGTTATAAAGATTGAAGAAGTTCATTAGGTGATAGTTGAATTTAAAAGACAATTCAGAAAGGTTAGAAAAATGGGTCTACCATCTCCCTGATTAACTATTCCTTGGCTTCAATCTAAGAAAGCCTATACACAGATGTTGGTTGCTTGCACATATGATATGCAATTTGAAATTGATGAAAACGAAGTGTTCTCTAAGAAAACTATTGTTAACTCTCTGAGAAAAGATTTTACTATTCTAACGATGCTCACTGATTTGTTAATAAGTCAACTTGCCAGTCCTTATTATTTTTCTACGAAACTTGAAGTATTATACAGAAAGATGTTGAGACAACCATTTCCTTCAAATGTTGAATGGAACGAAATGCTTAGATTCAAGCTCATTATGACGAAGGTCCATCATGAAATGATTATTCAAACGGACGAAGACAAAGAAACCACTAAAGTAATTCTTGATATTGCTAAGACCAGTGATCAAAGTAAAAAAGGAGCGGCACAAAAGGGAAAGAAGATTATCATTAAGGAATCGACGGTTGGCTATTTACCTTTAGTTAAGAAGAGTCAACAGCAGGCTACCCGCATTGTAAAAGAATTTATACATATATAAATTTGAGTAAATTTTCTTCTTGAAAAAACGAAGAGTCAAGTTGGCCCAAAGATGAGAAGCAAAAAATAGTTTTCTTTTTCTAATTTACTTTTATTTCAAATTTAGTTTCAAGATAGTTATTTGACAATTATGGAAAAGAACTATAAAAATGTTTTTTTGAAGACTCACAAGGGGTCGACATTTTCTTCAAAGGCATACACTAATGTATGAGAATTCGCTGCCATGAGGATGATGATCTTTCAGATCTTTAATAGCATCTTTGTTTGATTTTGAAATAACATTCGACGCCAATGTGTATTGGCATTTATGTTATGTTAAGTGTTTTATTTTTATTTATGTGTATTTTGCTTCTTTTGTAAATCAATTAATTATAGTATGAATTTTCATTAGGTCGACATGATCGCCTTTGAAGTTTATACATTTTAGAATGATGTTTTTCAAGTTAACATACAGGGTTGATTCGACATTATCTTTCCATTGAGAATTTATATGAATGATATTTTTTAGTCTTATATACCAAGTATTCACTACTGTATATGATGTGAATGTTGTTCACATAATCTTTATGTAATAGCATTAATTATTTTCTTTTATTTATTTTCCTGTCATCACTTTATCTTTGAGAACATGTTTCTTAACTCTTAAGTGATTATATTCGGTTTACTTCTTTTTGATTTGAAGTGGATTAAGGTCTCACTTTATTTGATATAGTTTGATCTTCATTGGATAAAGTTGCCTTGTTTATTTACCTCATTGATGTTGTTGGACATTTTGATTGGTTATGATATTGCTTTAAATCTTACCTACCTTTCATATTTCATTTTAACTAGGGATACCGCTTCTCGCTCCTAGATTTTTCTAAGAGAGTCTAAAGCGAGAAGAGACTTCTAAAGGGTTTCTTTGGATGCCTTGGCATTGTTATTTAATTAGATCAACATGAGGAACAACAATGTCCATGTGGTTTTAAGTTGGGTCATGAGGCCAATCAAATGGGTGTTGGGGAAATCCAAGGCCCAATCAAGGTGCATGGTAATAAAGTTGGTATGGATTCAATCAAGGGTGGTTTTGATTTCAATCAAGGGGCTTCTTGATGGCAATCAAGGAAAGTTGGATAGATACGCATTGTGTACATGTATATTTTTCATATTCACAATGCATATCTAACCATCTCTTTGAATTTATTTTAGGGTTTAACATGGGTCAAACACTAATGTTTTTTAAAATATACACAAACATAATAATGGAGGAACGTGACATGCAGTGGAGGTTTGGAGGGTGGGGGGTGAATCGCAATCGAAGTAATATATTCAACAAATTAAAAAAGGAGAAATTCAGGTAGGATTGTACTCTCTTTATCTATGCTAATAAAATTGTTTGGGTTCAACTTGACATACCTCATATCATTAAACCTTGACCAAGTTTCCTTGATTGTTCAAGTTCATCCCCGGACATCTTTAACACTAGAATCTTAACTAGACTACCTAAGCTAATCAAATTCAAATTAACACACACTTAAACTTGAATATACATACTAATTACAATCAACCATATGTTTATTCAATTATTTAAACTTCTTAGATTCGAAGATGCCATTAGAAGTTATCATAATCAAAACATCTTATAACAAATTTATTTTCATTATTTTTTATAATATTTTAATTATATAATAGTGATAAATTAAAATAAATATAAATTCTATAATTTTAAATTATTTAAATATAAAAAACCAATAACTTTTTTATTACACATACTTAATATATCTTTAAAGAACCTTGGAACTTGTTTTAAGGTAAAGTAAAAACAAAGTAAGTTGTTAACATGGCCATTATAAGTATCCAATCCTCCTTGGGTTTCACACTTGTTAAAGTTTCCATTTAACAACATTATTGGCTCATAACAATAATCATTGATATCGGGGTTTATAAAATGATAAGTATTATTATGTTTTGTTTTCTTTTGAATATTTCTATCATTGACTTATCATTGACTTTTGTAGAAGAGTTGTTGTTCAACAAAACTTTAAAATCATTAAAATGGGAAAACAATCACACACTATAATTATTCTAGAGTGTCCCACCTTTTAATAGATGGTAATTATTAAAAAAATCATTAAAATTATTTTATTTTATTAAATTTTTATATAAAAAAATTCAATATATTTAAATTAAAAATTATTTTATTTTATAATAAATATTATTTAATAGATAAAATTCTTAGTTTGGTTGCATGTACGTTTTACATGTATTTTTTTATAATATTATTGAATTTAAATTAATTAATAGATGTTTGTAATTATTTTATATACTAAAGAATAAGTTTTAAAAAATCAACTATAATTAGAATTTTGTATAATTTAAGTTTTTTACAAGTTAAAATTTTTTTAAGTATAATTAGAATTTTATATAATTTAAGTTTTGTGTATGATGAAAATGTTATAAGAATTTAGTAGAAATTTTAGATACGAGTATAGTTTTATCATGATTTAAATTTGTGTATAGTGATTTTTTTTTTGTGTAACGGAAATAGTTGTAGTTGTATTTGCAATTGTATTGGTTAGCAAATATTACATATCAAAGATTTGTAAGGTTTGTTGTCGAGGCTAAACAACTTGAATTCAAAATTTATTATCCCAGACTACTCATACCTAAGAGAGCTACATTCGAAAAGTCCTTACATGAAAATATTCGCACAAATTAATTACATATCAAAAGACAAAAACAATACATGATTACATTGGATTGCAAGCCTGACTTCTTATCACCAATGGTTGGGATGTCGATGGAGTTTTTTCCTTCTTTCCTACTATCGTCCAAACTTCTTTTGCATTTGATGGAGTTCTTACTAATCCTACTAGTCATATTTGATTTATAGGTTCTATTTTTTATGGAGCCTCAAATTCTTCAGCCTGGTCCGCCCAACTTGCTAGTGGTCAAAAACTGAAAAGAGTCGATGTTCCATGCCTTGAACCAAGAGAGACAAATTCCTCTTTCTTTGAGCTCTAAGATCCCAATTCTAGTTGTAATTCTTGAAGAATAGATTCTGAATGAATTGGGGGATCCACTTGTAATGATGTTCCACTGGGTTGCAAGATCAACTGATGATCTTCATTAGAGCCATCTCACTAGGTGGATTTACATTGTTGCTTCCTATTATTCCTAGGCCCTTTGGGACAATGTGTTGTAATGTGCCATGTTTCAAAACAAGCTATGCATCTCAAAGAAACCCTTTCATGGTCTAACTTCTAAGTCTAGGAATATTTTTTACTTGTCAAATTAATTTCCACTGGAAACACTTTGTTGAAATTTGTTCCTACACAAATTCGAGCATATGTTGAAATGCTTTGTCTCTCATTTTCATAAACTTGCAAGATGGAATTTTCCTAAAGCTGATCCAATGGTTCGAAGAGAGGGTAAATCCCAAAAATACAAAGGTAGATTTGGGAGCCTCACCTAGACATGAGTTGATGAAAGAATATTGGTCAAAGGATTGAAAGAAGGAGTCGAGAGCTTCATGCACAAACCTAAGTTTCCCAAAAACAACAAACTTGAATTAAGAATCAAATCTTTTTCTTCCACAAAATCAAACTTGACAATGAAAAAACCCTTTGCACAGGGGTAGATGAAGGCATATTTTTAATCATTGGTTTACAATAAATTGAAAACTAGTCATGACGATTAGCAAGTCGAGGCCAAAACCCTTTAAAGCAGTAAACCAAACCATTGGATCTGAAGAAGTCTACCTCATCATCAACTTATATCCCCATGGGAATGGTTAAAGTAGAGGCTTCCTAGACCAAAAATGAGGAGGAAGGAGAGGAACAAAAGAGGAGTCTTTTTGGACTACATCCTTGTAAGAGACGTCGCTCGGATTGATGGAAAAACCACTCTTGAGGCAACTAGTAGGCGGTGCACCTGCAGGTCTGAACTTGGCTAGCTCGGTGCCCCTAAAACCAACTAAAATGTTCACAATACCTGCCAACACCACATAAGACATGAGAGAATTCGCAATGGAGACAAGATGAGCTTCAGAAACACATGAGAAGACATTGTGAGTGGCTAGGGATAAACCCTAGCTGCAGTCACGAATTGCAAGAGAGGCATTGCTCTCAATTTGTATAGAAACATATCTTATTAATAATTATGGGAGGTTTAAAATCCTTCCATATAAACTTCATGAACGAATTGTGAAGCACAACAATGTTTATTGTGAAATAATATCCTTAAAAGTTTTGTTTAATTTTGAATAGATCTAGATTATAAAAAAATTGATTAAAGTTCCAAATCTATGGGAACTTTGATTTTATTTATCATCACATTCCAATAACTAGAGGGAAGTTTGCTACAATATTAAACAAGTGCAGCATGCTGCAATATACTTCCTCTGAAACTAATTCACAAGATGGTAGTAACAGTTGATTGACCAAGTAGAATTTCCCCAGGTCAGAGAGACCTACAATGTCTCATCTCATCTTCAGGCAATTTACAGCGGATAAGTATCCTCCAAGCCACGTAAGATCACGAGCACCTAACAGGTACACGATGTGCATGTCAGCCCAGATTCTAACTCACTGAAAGTCCATCAAAATACTTGCAGCTAATAAGTATCCTTCAAGCCATGTTAGATCATGGACACCTAACAAGTAGAGGGTCTGTATTTCAACCCCGATTCTAATAAACTCAAAATAAAACAAAAATTGACAGGCAAGTTATGTTCAAGTCGTAAATCAAGTACTTATTTCACCCAAATCCAGGTACAATCACAACGAATAACATGTTAACATATTTCTCGGTGAATTTGATGGAAAACCTAATATTATATATTATAACAGAACTCTGCCCTCACAAAAGAAAACGGATTCTCCCAACCAAATATAAAAGAACATCAAATTTCGGGCAAACACACAAACACCAAGAAACAAAGGAACGAATAACATGAGTTGGCCTAGATTTCAAAATACACAGACGACATTTCTTTCCTGATAGGATTTGTAGGACAATTCAGAGGTCAAAATTTAAGGGCAAGAAGCGAACACGCTCATGATCATAATGTTAAACCAGATATCCCCCAAATCAATAATGCTTCCATAGCTACAAAACCCAATTAAGTAAATTAGTCTACAACATTCAATCAATTAGGACTTCCATGGAAAAAACCAGAAGATAATTGCAGCCAATTTCCATTTCTGAAATTTCAAGTTTTCTTGGTCCCATCAAACATTGTTTTGATGGACAAAATAGTTTAAAGGATGCATTAACTTGCTAATAGGAATAATCCACCAATAACTTGCTGATAAAAGTTGTGTTTTCGGAGTACCTAAGTAACGCCAAGGTTTAATGAGGGTTTATATGCCCAGAGTTGCAATGCTTCTTCAGGTCAAAAAGCTTGGGGGGGGAGTGCAAGGTTTTTAGCATAAATAAATTGAGAGCAAGGTTTTAGCATAAATAAAGTGAGAGCAGGGTTTTAGTCTTCGCTTTCACTGTTCATGGATGCATCGTACGTTGGGCTAAATGTTGTCAGGTGGAAACATGATTGTTGGGAATTCTGTTCTTCCCCATTAATTCAAGGTCTCGAAATATGCGAAGGCTGCAATAACACTATCAATTTATTGACCAATGAGGAGTTAAAAAAATACTATTTATATTATATTAAAAACTAATTTGTTTTACTTGTTATGTTCAACATTATAATTGATACATATTTTTCAAATCAACATAAAACTAATATGAAAGTCAATGCTAACTCATTGCTATATACTATCACAGTACAATAACTCTAAAATGATTCCTTATAAAAGTTACTTTTTTTTTAGTTGACACATTATCAAAAACTTAATCAAAATTCTAGACATTGGAAACTTTAATTTTTTATATTGCCAAATTCTAAGAATAAAAGAAAATTTTCTAAAAGATTTAACTATGCTCCATAAAAACACTACAATATTTTTAGAAAATATTACCTAAAGTATCATCAAACTATTTTTTATATATATAAATCTAAGTGATAATCTAAACCATATTTTTATTTTCAATCAAATTAAAATCCATAATTGTCACAATCAAAACATCCACAATATATTTATTACCACTTAAAAAAAATCATAATTATTATATTAAAACATGTATATAAAACCTTGGGTACATCTTTAATAAAATCTAAATAAAACATTTAATTATATTTTTATATAAGATTTTAATTTTATTTTGATTTTATTTTAATTCTATTTTAAATAGATTTTTTTATTAATTTCTTAGTTATGTTTTTAATTAAAGATTATGTCCCCCAGAGGGGGTGACACGTAGCACACAAGGGCCACGTAGCACCAGGCCAAGCCAAGCCATAAATATGGCAGGTTGGCTCCCATCCCCTCTCTATTATATATGGGAGTCCGCCTTAACTGTCATCCAAGAGCCATGGGACTGCTCCCTCCTGTGAACAGAGTGACGGCAGGAAAATTCAATGTCTGGGGGCCGATAATGGAAGTCATCATGTCGCACCTCCTGTTTATAACCTAGCACTGCACCAACCCTCTCCATTTCGCCCTCGGCATGCACCAGGTAAGCAGCTTAGAGCTCTGGTGCAGCCATTGCARAACCTCTTGCAATTTTTCCATCAACATTACCTTCTTGATGCCACGGGAGAGAGGTAAGCCACGTCGCGGCCCTTCCTGGCATAGTCTGGCAGCGCGAAAGAGGAGGCAGCAAATTCTAGAGCGGGTACTCTCCATAGCTCGCACTCGGAGATTTCAGGCAGCACGCAGAGGAGGGATGGCTTGGTCACCTCCAATGGCCTATGTGGAGGAAGTCACCCTGGAGGAACCCATACAGATCCCTCCGGAGTCTCTTCTCTTTACTGTGCCAGAGAATTGGCAACCTCCAAGCAGCTTCTCTGTGGAAGACACTAAGCCAACCACTGCGTCTCACCATGACACCAACACCATGGAGGCGAAGATGGAAGAGGTCCACATCTGCTTCGTCGAGGAGGAATTCCAGGAGGAACTCCTCCACATGGCCTCTTAGGATGCCATACTTTCATAGGGCTACGATCCTTCCAGAGCCACAACAAGAGAAGGGGACCCCAAGAAGGAGGACAAAGCACAGGGATGGAGCGCGACGGTGGAGCACACAGAAGGAGCCGAGGATGGAATGCAGGCTGCAACAGGCGAGGTTGTGGAGGGTTCGGGAGGCACGACGACGAAAGGTGGCAAGGTCCTTGCACCACCTCCTATCTCGAGTATACCGGAGCCATGGCATGCCCCCCCACCCTTCTTCCACCCAGATCAATTGGACTTAGTCATTGACCTGAGAATCCAGATGGCAGACCAGGTTTACCGTGGCACACTCATGCACCAATGCATCGATATGTTGTATGAAGCTTTCTCCAATGCAACAGTAGGGCAAAGATGTCCGACGTGTGCAAGGCCTTATGCTATGTCGACTCAAAACAGACCACATAACGAAGACCTGGACGAGGCTATTTCTAGTGCTAATGGGTAACTGCATGGCTTGGAGTTCTTTTTGGTTCTGGTTAGGTGTCAGTTTAAACTCTTTTATGTTCAGTTCCAAGTCCACTCTAGTTTCAATTCTAGTTTTAATGGTTAATGTAAATATTATAGGCCGCCACCTGCCCTGGTTTCCTCTTGGCAGGGCAGATGATGGTTCGCCTTTTTTTTGATATGGACATCCAAGGCTGCCAATTGTTCTGGTTTCCGCTAATTTTGCGGAACAATTGGCAACCTAAGGACAGATGTTATTTTTGTATGTGATATAATATAATAGGATCTGCCTATCTTTTTATTTAAAAAAAAAAATTAAAGATTATGTCTTTAATCAAAGGACCAACTAAAAATTCCCTTATACATGGATTTAATTATATATTTTTTACAATTTTAATTATGTTTTAAATAAAGTTTTTAATTACTATTTGAGTTATGTCTTTAATCAAAGATTCAATTATAAATTCAATTATATATAGATTTAGATTTTTTTTATTTCTAAGCCATATATTTGAGGAAAATTTTTCCTCTCATTTTAAGGATGGTATTAAGGGTAAACACTAAATTCTTAGAGGCGTAGGGTCACATCAACAACAAGGTTTGAAGTGGTTATAATAATATACTAGTTAATAACTCAACATGTCACTTACTAAAATTAAACTTATGTGGGAAGGATAATACTCAACTTGAAACGGTTATAACAGTATACTAGTTTTTTTATTTTTGTAAGTGAGTGTAAGAAGTTGTATTACTGTAGAAGATTATGATACAAAAAAGGGGGACATCTCGGTCTGCCTAGAAGGAAACCAGACCAGGGGTTCCTGAGTTGCACGTGCTGATAATTACAAGGGGTGGGACTGGTCTGCCACTTGGGGAAACTAGGTCAATCCTACCATATCCAGTTTGATAAAAGATAAGAAACACAGTCGTAAAAGAAAAAGCTGAAACAACTTGTTAAACCCAAGTGGCTAGTAAGTCCGAACTAACCTGACTCAGACTAGCATTACTACCATTAGACTAACCATTCACTAGTCCAGGACAATGATGTGTTTTGTTCCACCATCTCCTTGGCTCTTGTTATCATACTTTTGGGAGATCGTGCAAGTCTTACGAATGTGGGCTCGCACACCGCGCTCGTCGGTCGACATGATGTCCATGTGGTGGACATAGCGCAGATAGAGGTGGAACTGAGCATCCAACCGCTCCATCTGGGATTTCTGGTCCTTCTCGACCTCAACTAACAGTTTGGTAATAGTTTTCAGACTGCTGAGGCGACTCATGATTTCGTCCAACATTTTATTGTTTTCCTTGTGACCTTCCTATCTAGTGTCTTCCATTTCCAAACTCACTTTGTCGATCATCATCTTAGTTAGCCAAGCCATCTCCATCATTTTATGGTAGAAGGTTTCCCTAGGCTACGTGGCCCCCAGATCTGTTACCCAGTCTGCTTCCTGTGCCAGTGCATCCCACGCTTTGCCTTTGCATTTTTCTTTTATTTCCTTTTCCCACCGGGTAATGGTCACTTTGCCTTTCGGCGCAACCAGAGTTCGAAAGGTGCCCTCTACATATTTTAGCGCCTGCTCCATTCTTGACACCCGTCGTGCATTATTCGGTACTTCCTTTCCAAGGGGGTTCCTCTTCTTGTTCGTTCGCTTCATTTGCGCCATCTCGCTTGGCCTGTCGCTGCTCCTTTGCGGTATACTCCGCCTATGCCTAACTTCACAGGGATTCTTCCTTTACCTGCCCTTGTATCTATGATAGTCCCTGTTGTTGTGCTCCTTCTATTTGTGTATCTTCCTACCATCTCTGCTCTTATTGAGCTTCCCCTACTGTGAGCTTGTCCTTCCAATCATGGTTTTCCCGTCATGGTGAGCTCTTCTGTCCTTTTTCCTTGATGCAGCTCGTATGCTCATGATGACTCGGCCTTTATCCCTATGTGGGTCCCTGCCCCTGCTCGCTTGAGATCTGAATGTATTGTTGTTCGTACCTATACTTTGGCATGGTGGATCGAGTCTGGGCCATGTCACGCCCTCATGCCTTGCGCCATTTGTTGCATGTGGTTTGTCGTATGAAATTTCCCACGTGCTTTCCTCGTTACTCTTATTATCTAGAGGGCCTTGCTTTTGTACCCCCACCCATTGCTTATGCCGATCCTGCATGGTAATTGGTGCCCAAGTGTGAGGCAATCATTTTCTACCTGGGTCATGTGTGCCTACAGAAAAGCCTTGTGCTACCCTCCTCAATGTGACCTTCCTCTCATAAGCTGCCTTCACGGTCTTTTGTCGCTAACTGGATGCAGTCTGTTCTGAGTTGTCCATTTGGGATGTTAGTCCAGGTAGTGTCTAGTTCTGGACCTTCCTTGCCAACCCCCTTGTTGGAGAGCCTGTTCGCCAGGCCATTCGCTGACCTGCGCACCCAACGCAACTCTATTTTATTCAGAGTTGTCAGATGCTCATGGATTTTATGTAGGGAGTGTGTCGGGCACCAATGTCTCTTAACCTTGCCCACTCTGATGCCATTTTGGAGTATTTTCGTCGTGTTGATAACCAGGGTGGAGTCACCTTCCATGATAGTGTTTGTCATCCTTTCGCAATTTAGGATTTCCAGGCCAAGCTCCAGTGCTCCACATTCTACTGCGTTGTTGGTTGAGTTTCCCATACTCCCAGCGTACAATCGAATGATGTTACCACCACTGTCTCTGATCACCCCTCCCATCCCTGCCACTCCTAGGTTTCCTTTTGGCGCCCCGTCAAAATTCAGTTTGAGGAACCTTACCAGACAGGGGGTCCAATTGCGTTAACCTATTTGGAGTTGTGGTTCCCATCTTACCAGTGCGTTGTTGCGCCCGAATTTTAGGTGGAAAAACTCCAGTATGCGGGAGTCTTGGTCAGTGAGTTGCATTTTCTCCTTCTTGCAGTTGCGGATTTGCATTGTTTCTCGTATTTGTGAGATTATTGTGTCCTTGAGATTTCCTTCTGGTAGGCTTTCATTCCTGAAGATGCGTCGATTCCTTTCTTTCCATATTGCCCAAATGATCATCTCGGGGTTAGATTCCAACAGAGGTTCACCATTTCATTTTCATTGTAGCTCTCATTCCAATTGTTAATGGTTGCGTTGATGTTACCTCTGATCATATTGGACTGGTGGTAGATGCTTGCCCCCCCAATCCCATATCTTTGTTGTGTAATTGTATTCGTCGAGGAGGTGATTGGTTGTTTCCTCCTTTGCTTGACAGAGGTGGCATTGAGATGGACCTATAAAACCCCTTTTCTTGAGGTTTTCTCAGGTTAGAATTCGGTTGTGAAGAACTAGCCATTCGAACATTTTGATTTTTGGCCATTGGGGGCTGCACCAAATCTTTCCCCACTGTTGCATCGGGTCTTCTTGATCCTGGTCTGCGATGTAATACCGTGCCTATTTTAAGTTGAATTCCCCACTATTTTTCTTGCCCCACCTTAATTGGTCCTCTTCCTCTGAAACTACAATTTTCCTTTTCACCAATTCCTCCTCCACCTCTTTCGTTTGTGGTGCGATCCGGTCTCTATTTTGAAGATTAAGTTTGTCCCGGATCCTCCATATGTCGCTACCATTTCTTTGCTTCCAATAGTGATGGATTTTTGTTTTGCCTTGTGCTGTCATTTCCTATTGGAGATCCTCCCTGTCCGGATTTTCCATTCTAGGTTCCTATTGCCATGCGTCCTCCCAAAATCTTGATGTTTTACCATTTCTGACTTCCCAGAATCTGTGTTTATGGATCCAGTTCTTGTTGCGCCATGCGAGATTCCAGATGGTTGATTGGGACCTTATGCCCATGAACCGAATTCGATCCTAGTCGTTGATGTTCGGGGCATACTTGGCCTTTCAGAGGTTCACCCACGGTACCCATTTGTCTTTGACCCATCTCCACCAGAGCTTTGCCCGGTAGGCTTCGTTGGTTACATGTGGGTCTTGTAACCCCATGCCTCCTTTTCTTTTTGGTCTACAAACCTTCTCCCGGGCCACCAGGGCCCATTTATTTTTATTTTCAGCACCTCGCCATAGGAAATCTCTTTGAATGGCTCTAATATTTTGTAGTATTCCTTTGGGAGCGGGAAACACTGACATCATATACGCTGGATTTGCTTGTAGAACCGTTTTGGTAAGGATAAGCCTCCCAGCCAGGTTGAGAGCTCTGTAGGTCCAATTTTTTACCCTCTCCTGCAGTTTGTTGATCACTCCTTCCCACGTTGCCATTTTTCATGCTCTGTCCATCAGGAGCATTCCCAAATATTTCGTTGGGAGCGTTTTGTGCTCAAACCCCAGAATGTTGGCCAGGTTTCTTTGAATTGTAGGATTAGTGTTGAAGAAATAAATCATGGATTTGGAGTGGTTGATCTCCGCCCTTGAGGCTTCCGGGAAGTCTTCTAAGATTCTTTTGTAGGCCTTTGCTTCCTTGACTGTGGGTGTGCCATGGAGTAGGGTATCATCAACGAACTATTGGTGTGTGGAGGTTGGACAGTTTTTGAAAGGTTTGATGCCTTTTATTTCCCCTGTTGCAGTTGCTCTTTTTATACTTTTGCTTAGCCCTTCCATCATCAGAATGAA